>KV751338.1:5540711-5552433 GCA_001698575.1 Mola mola
CATAGGTACTAGCCAATGAGGTGGTAACAAAGTTTGTTTGGCTATGTAGTCATGTGACTTTCGGCCAATCAGCATCAAAGACTGGCAATGAGGCAAGGGGAGGGTCTTTTGATGGACATACATAGGGCGACGCCTTGTATGGACTCTAAAGAAGGGGTACAGGCATTGCTATGTACAGAGTGGAAAGAGCAATACAGGACATGACGGACACAAAAATTGAAATAAAAGCAAAAAAGCTTTTTCATTTAAAAAAAAAAAAAATCATAAAAACAGGTTTAAAAAATACTACAGAAACTGTAATTGAAAAGTCTTTGTTCATGTGCCTGCTGGGCTGCTATACTTCAAGTGCGGTCAGGGTTTCCTCACCACATGGGGTTGTCTCTCTTCTTTTCTTGTATCAAAACCCATTTTGTGCAACCACAACACGTCTTCTGGTTTTTAAACGTCACTAAAGTTATGCTTTAGAATTTGATTTTGTTTTTGTCACAGTATGTGAATTAATGAGCCTCTTTTTGTTTTTAACACTTTTTTTTAAGACCGTGGTAAAAATAGCTATGAGTGTGAAGAAAAAAAAGGACTATCCGTCTCTTCAGCCCATCTCTGGAGATTCAGTGTTTAAACTGGCACACTGGACAGCTTAACTTGGTACGTGGTAGGAGTTAACTGTCTCGGTAATACTGAGTTAAGGGTTTGTGTGGTTTTGTAGTTTTAAGGATTACTGCCTCACCTCATGAATATTATTCATTTCTGTTTCATTCCTCTTTTAACTACAGAGCTTGTGCACTATTTTGGGGTTTTTTTTAGTGCTCTTGTTGTGTATTTTATTTATTTCTAGGTGCTTAGTACACTGTCCATTTACATTGTTTTATCCATGTTTGCACTCATGTCCAGGAAAAACTTTACTTTGTGGGACAATGAAGTGTAACTTATCTTTGAAAATAAAAACTAAATTACAATAAAATAGAAACAATAATTCAACCATTTGGCCCAGTACAGGACGCTCACCGGCTAACAACACCTCTTTTTACACATGCGGCTGGATAGCACGCAATTCAAGGTCATGCAGGTTTTGTGCTGCATTATGCTTTTAAATAGATTTTCTTGCATTAAGCTACCCCTTAAACGCCCTTGTTCCATTTTATTATACTTTAAAGTCCCTCCTCGGTGCCGGCCAGCTCGGAGGAGATGAAAGCAATCTAACGGGTCGGCACCCATGACAAAATGTTTTAATCTTGCTCTAATCAGGTGTCACATTCACAGCATTAACCAGGATGGGGAATTTTTGGAGAGCTGCAGTGGCCTAATGAGAGGCTGTGGTGGAGTGGCTGGAGGTGAGTAGGTGCCTCATTCGAGCATCTGAAAATCACACCATGCTGATTTACTAAGATGTGTAGAGCGCTGGAAGTTCACTTGCGAGCCAGAATAATCCAAAATAACTGCGCAGAGTGATGTTTCTTCTAAACTATCCTCCAGGAGCTAACAGAGAGGAGGCACGAGATGGGCATGTTTTTAATTAAAGGGGACATATGGTGGTAAAATGACAACTTAAGGAACTATCATTTTTGATCCTCCTAAAGGACAAGCAAAATTATGTAAAATACGTTGAGTATGTCTGGGCAGTGGTGAGCAGTTTGCTGTACTTAAGAGACTGGTAATCTTCTTAGTGTCAGTAAGTACCCAGCTAGGAATGAGCTACCGTCCAGATTGTCTCTTCCTGCCCCAGATAAACGACTCAGACAACAACAAAGTGATCCTTGAGGAAATATGTGGCATGGTTGCTTCCCCGGCATGAAATATGCGCCTCCCCTCCCTCGGGACCTGTGTTGACAGAGCCGTTGAAGAAGTTCTGGAGGGTCTCCTCAACTTGAAGATGTTTGGCAGTGGCACAAAGAAGTGGTTCGTGAGGAAGCAGAAGAGGCAGCAGCAGCAGAGGGCTGGCAGGAGGCCATGCACCAGGAAGAGGAAGAGATGGGCTGCTAAGATCCTCAAACAGCACCGACAAAAGATCCTGAGTGAGCTGGATGTCAGCACCGTGCTCCCCTACCTGGTGTACGATAAGGTGTTCTCTCTAGGGGAGTACAAGGAAATACTGGGACAGGAGTCCAGCAGGAAGCAGACAGAGATATTTTTGGACCACCTGTCCTCAAAGGGGCCTGCTGCATTCTGCTCCTTTTGCTGTGTTTTGGAGGAAGTCTGCCCCCACCTGCTAACCTCCTTTCTGCTGGACGGAGAAGGTACATTTGTTAGCCACTAATTACATCTCACCAAAACAGGTCAAAGAGGGCTGTGTGTTCCTGCACCCTTTCCACTTGTTTGTCCAATGTTTTCACGTGTGCTGCATAAAATGTGAGACATTGAACATTGCAACACGATATACCTGGAAGAAAACTACTTTGCAGTAAGCCAGCGCCACAGACTAAGAGCCCGCAAAAATAGCTTCTTAAATCTGGACGGCTGAGGGGATTAGCGAGCCGCCAGCCATCCTAACTAGCCTCTGACAACATATGGCCTCAACGTGGCTGAAGTCTGCAGATTCTGTCTCTAAATCAATGTGCATTATTTACATTTACATAAAACTGAGCACCTCACAAAGATGAGTCAGTGGGTTTTTGCTCAACACATCCTGCTACTAGCAACTCGTCAGTCCTCCTGCTTACTCATCAGCGACGGAATGTAGATAACAAAGCTATATAGCAAATAATAACTAATACAACTAATCTGCCCCCACAGATGGTGCACCAGGACAGACCAGGAAAAGGCCCCCCCCTGTGCCCCCAAACAGTCCAGGAGAGCAGCCTCTGTGCTCCCCTCCCATGTACACCAACCCCATGTTTGACTCCAGGTGAGAGCCGCTGTGCGTATGATCTGTTGTTGTGGAAAAACAGCCCTTCCTGCTTCACTTCCTGTTGGATCGACTAACGTTTTATGAATCACTAAATTTACTGCTGTGTGCCATAAAGTTTTGGTGTTGAGGTTAAATCAACCAGTCTTGCAATCGCGAAACACTGCAATGTTGTGGCATCTCCTGCGTATTTTCTGAACGCAGTAACTGTTTTATATTTCGATCATTAAAAATTAATTGTAATGAATGCAGATGATGTCCTACTTGGCGTTAGGGGGTCACTGAATAGTTTGAAGATTATGACGTGAACAATGCATGATGGTCTTGTAGACAAGAGCACACCTAGAATAACTGTTAGTCTGTGTCTTACTGTAGGTTTTTATCTGCTGAGCATCTGTATATCTGCAAATATTCACTATCAGCTTGTTAGCAGGTAGGAAGGTGTTCAGCAGTCGCAGTGGCCAGCCTGTATATGATGTGTCATACACATAATTTTACACTGGCCTGTCCTACCATCACATGTGTTGCACTGAGGAATTCTTTGTTTTTTTTGTTTTTCTTTTAGAACTCGGGCTTTAGGCTGAAAAATGTTGGTTGAAGCGGTTACAAAAACGAAAATAATATGGCTACATTAAAGTTTGCTTCATACATTTGATCTTTTATGCTTTTTCAAAGGTGTGCAATAAAAAGATGAATGACTTTAAAACACTTTTTTAAAGTATATATACATTTCTTTGTGCCAATTGCACAAAAAATAACACCACCAACTAAAACGAAGTAAACAACAAACCGAATCTGTAGGGGCATTGGCTTTTTGTTAAATTTACACTGATATATGCTCTGATTTCTATCCCCGTCTTATAACTTTACGTGGCTAAAATGTTAAAAAATGTAATTGTTAACGGTGCCTATGATGATCTGCACGTCCTGAGTGATGGATGTTGCTGCATCCTCGCATCAGTGTTTTTGCTGCTTCCTGCAGCTGAGCATTGTATCTGTGCTGTCTTGTGGGTTCTGTAACTGTAATCCGCTGTGTTTTATTCGCATTCTCTAACTTGTCATTGCATTGGTCTCACAACATTGTGCCAAAGTGCTGCATTGGAAGATAAGCTGGCTGGCTCATTAACAGAAATGCTGAGTCAATATCCTTAAAAATGCATGGAGAAATGAAAATGTGTGTATGACTGTGCTGTCCAGAAACAACACACCGTGGTATTTTGACTATTTTGGCAAAAGTGAATGCAGTCAAGGGAAGATTAAAACAGTGACACAATAACAGGAGAACTTCTGCATTTTTCAACCTAAGGCATATTTCCTGCTCTTTTAGGCTCTAAATTTTCCTAAAATACATTCCTTATTTCTCCTTGAAAATGACACCAGAATGAAGTTAGGACCATTCCCCTCAACATCAGAATTAAATCACCCACTAAGTACACTCAAAATGTCATTGCGAATGTCTGGTAACATGGAATAGATATCTACAGTGAAACGTCCGTGTGTTTATAACTCAAAAACTGCAAAAATGTATATGTATATATATGTGTGTGTGTGTGTGTGTGTGTGTGTGTGTGTGTGTGTGTGTGAGCAAGAAAGAGAGAGAGAGAGAGAGAGAGAGAGAGAGAGAGAGAGAGAGAGAGCGTGAGCAAATGTTATACCTGAAGTGACGGGACAGTCAAGTTGATATGCTCTCTAGCCTATATAGAAGGCCTCTTTAATATGTGACAGCTAAGTCAGCATGGAGACAGCTCTCCCAGTGGTCTGGTGCTGGGCACTGAGACACACACACACACACACACACACACACACACACACACACACATACACTCACACACACACACACACACACACATGCAGACATGCAGAGAGGCTGACAGGAACAGACCAAAAAACACAACACAGCACATACAGTCAGAACGGTCACAGAGCCTCCAAAGAAGATGCAGTACGCGAACGAGCCAACGTAAGTCGTCTTGAAATGTCTTTATAGAGTGAGAGGGTTTATGTGACTCGCGAGCACAGCTGTTCAGTGATGATGCTCATTGGACTCTAACATCTCTCTCACCTTGGATGTTAGGAAACGGCACAATTTAGGGGGGATGTTTGTGTTGCTCTTGTGTTTTTTGATGCATCCTTGAGCTCGTTCCTGCCTAGATACAGTGGGCGAGTCAAGTGTCAGTGAGGACTGACTGCATGTACATCCAGATAAACACAGTGTATTTCTTTTGTTTATTCACTCTCAGGAGAAGTAGGACAGAAAGTGCCTCAAGTCATGGATGCTTGGTTTCAGAATTTGTGTGCCAGCATGTGTCCCTGTGTGACAGAGCGAAGCATGTCTGCAGCCTCGCTCATTATAAATATGGAAGCAACCTGGGAATATCTTCCTCGTGGTGAACCTGCGGCTCTGCACGAAGTGTTATTTTGCCCCTCACGCTGATCCACAGCAGAGGAACAGATTGATTGTCGGCTGTGTGGGTTCAAAGAGACATTGTGTTTGTTAGCAAGCTTTCTGTATCCGCCTGTGGTCAGGATCCTGCTGACTGAGAGTCAACATGCAGTATTTAATCACATCTCTGGGCGTCTGTCTGTTCAGGGCACCAGACCTACTGTATCACTACATCAGTAGTGATGTGAAGCCGACTGAATCCAGTTTAAGGGTCTTTGACTGCTTTAATGGGACTGTTGTAGCTTTAAACAGCATATCAAACATCTAACAGTCATGTAGGCATGACATTTAAAGGAGAAATCTTTCAACTTAAGCCCCTATTTATCAGCCTTTTCCTAAAATTACTACGACTATACAATTAAACAGTGCAAGGAAAGTCAAAACATAAAAAAACAAACTTTAAACTTCAAAATGTTGTAAATATTAGCTCACTTTCCTCCGATTTAGACAATTTTGCTGTCATCTGACACACACACAAAACAAATTGGCCAATATATGTTGAATGTGACATGAACATGTAATAGTTAATATGTTTATAGATAGCAAAGAAGTCAAACATGAAATAGTAAATCTAAATGCAAATATTAAAACTTAGAGCTTAGTGTCAAATATTGAATTTAAATGCTTAATTTTAGGTCTAAATGCTGAATAGCTTTTGTTGTGAAATATTAGAGACTAAAAACACCAGGGCATAAGACCTAGGATGACAAATACTGTTTTCTTTCTGTGACATTACACCCTGTGGCTCATTTCTTCCTCTTGAGACACAAGTGGTGTTGCAAAAAAGCATGCATGCTAATTACAGTGGCTTAGTCTACAAGACTTTTTTGGCTTAGCATCACAGCGCTCAACTCTTCCCAATATGTTGACCAGGTTCATTTTTGTTGAACGTTTTAACTTGTAAGTAACTGAATCAACTTGGCCCTGTAAGTGCATTAAATGCATGATTATGCAAACATACCAATTGTGTAACTGTCTTTTTTAACTGCAGGACATATCCCTTTCTCCTTCAGCGGACATGAGTGCGTGCTTTACCGGCATGTGTTTGGATCTAAGCGCCTTATATATACAGTATGTGAGGCTGCGGTGATGATGTAAGTCACCATGCCTTCATCCATAAGTGGAGGAAATGATATGCTGGCAGGTTGAGAAGGAGGTGATGGAGGAGGAGAGGCGAGATTAGCTGGAGCTGTGAGGTTATTCCTTCTCCGGGCTGATGACTCACCTCACAGCACTGAGAGGGAAAGCACTGCGACAGCGCTGAGGTGTGACTCCGCGTGCATACGTGTTCCATTACTCTTATGCTTCTTGGTGCAGTGCATTCATGTGATGGGGACTTCCTGTGTGAACTTCTCCCCTTTGTTTGGCGCAAAAAGTAATAAATCACAGTGGTGCAGCGGTGGTGGCTCTTAGGGCTTCCGTCCAGGGTTGTCTCCTCGGGGAGCTTTTATGCTCCAGCTTTGATTTCGCTGTGGAGAATGAACTAGACAAGAGAGTCTAAGGAAACAAGAAAGAAGGGCACCCTCTGTCCTATTTATTTGCTGGGGGAAAATGAGCGCTCACACGTGTGAGGAGGGTAATGATGGACCAGGCCGGTCTGAGGCATTACCGCGGAGAGGCCAATGTGAAATCAAAGCGCTGCAGTGGAGTGTGCAGTGGGCTTCAGACTGCGGCACAACCACTGACCCACTGCTGTCTCAGTGCTTCCCCACTGACACGCCAGTGATGCCCATACACGCTCCCTGCAATGTGTGTGCGAGTCTATGAGAGAGGGAGAGTCCTGTCCCCAGCAGTTTCTTCATTCACTGGTGACTGCTGTGCCTTACAGGCCTGATAATGATGATGTGTGTGGTCTGATGAAGCAGGAGAATTATCTGAATGGCGTCCTGGTCAATGGGAGGTGACAGAGTGCATCGCTGGTGGGTTTCTTGGAGTGCAGCCTTGCTACGATGATTCAGTTAATGGTGTATTACTTTAGTGTTGACTCGATTCAAGAGCTTTCAACAGGAAGTAGTGACGTCACTGACGGGATGCAGCCAAGACCCAGTGTGGCTGTTTCCTATGTATGAGAAGACCTAATCATCCAGCACAATCTAATCCTACAATGAGGTACCCTCCTGCTTCTTAAACCACCATCTGCTATCTGTTACCATCTCCATGATCACCCTATCCTAGGATGATCCGGGCTTACATCGCAGGAAATAAAGGCTGGATTTTAAAAAGGAGTCCTTAGGAATGTGCATTGGTGTTTTGATGATTAACAACAAGCACATTAAATAGAGATTTCATGTAAAGAATGATAAATAAACAACTATTGCATTTAAAGGAGCAATAATAAAAACTATTTTACGATATGATATGGTAAGAAATGTTGTAATGTATGAGCTTTACAATGTTTAAGTGAAGGAGCTGTGTGAATTTGGGCACGAACAGGTGAAGTGCAAGGGTTGCATTTACAAAATGGACAGTTTGTGACAGTTTACGTTTTAACTTTATATGGATCAGGGATCAGGATCCGGATCAGCTCCAGATCTCTCTCAAAAACTGAAACATTTGTTTTTTAATCCAAACCCTACTAAGACAGAAAGTTTCAAAAAAAATCTTAATATTTGGTTTTTGTGTTACTTCTGTGTTTGAAACTGATCTGGATCTTTTCCAAAATATATACACTTGTTCCTGGTTATAAGACCAATGGACACAAAATCCTTCATGAAAATCCATTCAATAGTTTTTGAGTTATGCCCATATGTGAAAACTGATCCCAATCCAGATCCAGATCATCATCAATAGCGAATAACTTAAAACCTCTTCCAATAGACTTGGCTGTTATAATTAATGATGTTTCTGTAGAACTGCCTAATGTACCAATGAATTAGTATACTGTAACGACTTAAATTACATTATAATGTCGTTGGGGATTCACTATTTGCTTCTATTGACCCCAAGTGGCCAAAAATCAATTATGTCAGGATTAAATGGAGCAGTTTCATCCCTTTAATTAGTACCATGTTGCTTAGTTACTTGAGAAATGATGGGCATTTGAGTATCATGATGGTGTAACCCAGATGTAATGCATTTATTTGTTGATCAACAACTAGTCACCCTAAAAGAATTTGTGTGATTTTAAATGTAAAATCCCACATTTAAAATCATCAATTAATCATCAATTTCATTGTGCTGAGTTCTTAATACGTATTCTGCTCAAACCCAGGACGCCATGAAGTACCCATGATTGTTTCAAGCGCAGCATTACCGTTTGCTCGATAATTGGTTATTTTTTCATTTCACTACACAGATGAGGTCACATGCCTTCTACGCAGCAGGTAACGCGTGGAAGAATTTTTTCGACATATGTGCACTAGATGAATTTAGGTCCATTAATGCCCTGAAGGGTTTTCAGCCCCCAGTCATCCAGAAGTAACAGACTGGCAAACACAAAAAGAGCTGTTTGAGATGATAAAAAAGGCCCGATGTTCACTCACTGTGTTATTATGTTAGGCTTTGTTGTGTCATTTTTAAAATAGCTGACCCAATCTTAACAAACTACGATATTCATTTTAGAAATGTATTATTGATTTAGTCGTTCCTGACTATTGTAATCATATATTTAAAATAACCACACAGAATAATATCTTTAAACAAGTGTTTGTCTATAGGCCACACCAGCTGTTATAATTTATCAGGTCTGTGACTTTTCCTTAAAAAACATGTATCAATCGATGCTAACAAGAGCTTTTTTTCTCCTTCGTAGTTTTGCGTCGCTCATGACAGATTACTTTGCAATCCCTTTCCTCTTTTTCACCTTCTCAGACCTCTCGCCCTGCTCGGCACTTTGTTTAAGCTGTCTGGTCTGGAGAGAGTGAGGAGTGCACTTCTTTCCTAAGGTGAAAAGGCGTCTATCTCGTCTAAGACATCAACGTCTAGACTAATCGACTTACCCCGAAGCTTAGAGCGGCACCAGCGTGTCCACTTATTGACTGTAAACAACCCAGGCCCGCCTCTGTTTGCTGCTGATGACAGGTGGTGTGGGTGCAGTCACTGAGACAAAGCTGCACTGCGCCACTTTGACCAATGACCAAACATGAAGCCATCACGCAATCTGATAATCTTTGCTTTGACCGGCGCCAAATGCGTCCCTTATATCATTATTTAAGGTGATATATACAAGATGTTTAATAATTATGTAAAGACAACGTTGTTCTCTCTTTTTGTTTAACATCATCACTAAAATTGTATCAAAACAGCTCAAATTCTTTCAAAAAGCGACAAGCAAAATGACAATTACAATACAAAATGTCCTAAATAATGCAATAAATTAATGCGATGAATTTTATGGTGGTAACACTTTACAGAATAGGGTACATTAATTAACGCTAGTTAATGCAGCAATAAGCATTTATTAACAGGTAACTAATGTGTCATGCAGCTAGTCCTCATGTTAACTAGGGTAGGTATTCAGTAGTTTCCAACCATACTAGTAATCTGAGTTAACACAGTAATGCTCTTTTACTAACAGTTAAATAATACAATGAGAAACATTTGGACACAGATGGCCACCTGACCCTAATAAAGCCTTTATTACCCTGAATTATCCATTTCTTAATGCTCTTTTGTGACTCATATTGTATAGTTGAAAACACATATTCTATAAAGGACACTTGGTACTATGGTTTTAAACAACTGAATAATATATGAGTTAGTATTTTATTTAAGGTCATTAGTAAATGCACATTAATTAACAGTCGGTAAATGTTCTTTTTTTGGTTTTTTTTACTGCATTAACAATGCTAATCAACGTACTCTTATTGTAAAGTGCTACCGATAAGTTCAATAAGATGCATACCCGAGTCTCCAGTGAAACAGTAAAATAAAATTAGTTAATTAGAAAAGGTTTATTGAGACATCATGAGGGCCCCTCATGTGAGGCCAGGTGGGTGGGGGAGATGCTGAAGCAAAACGGGACGGTTTGAAAAACTTTATGTCTTTGCTCGCACGCAGAAGTGAGAAATGATGCAACTCTAGTTGTTTCCCGTTGAAAAGGAAGATACTTGAATTAGACAGCAACAGAGGATAAAAGATGGGTAGTTAAGGGAGTAAAAGAGTTTAACATAACACAAGCAAAATAATAAAACAAATAACAATAGTAATGGTGGGGATAAATGAATAGATTTTTGTTTAAATGTCGAGGCCATAAAATTAGAAAAAATTTCACTGTCTCACATTCCTATGACGTTGTGGAAACGCGCGCCTGTAATGGGTTTACCGTTCCCAAGTGTGCCGCACCGAACTGAACTGAACCGCACTGCTCGGTGGAAACATGGCTAAAGAGCAGAGTGTCATCAGCATAGCTGCGAAAGAAGAAGCCACGCCTCCTGATGGCACTGCCCACTGGTGTCACGTGCAAAAATGTGCAACATCTCACTTTGAGTCACACCAAGGTGACCTCACAATCAAACCGCCAACATTACAGTCTTTCATTTTTTCACAGAAATTCACCCTAATTTCATACACCGATGCTTTTTTTCCTCCGTCCAATAGTTCCCGGGAGCGTGGCTGCTTTGAAGAAATGTTGTTTAATGCGCAGATGGCTCGTAAACAACCAATGAAGGACAAACTGTAAACTTCTAAACAGATGCTACAACCGAGCTCATACATCAGTCCCTCCCTCCTCCTCCTTCTCCTCCTCCTCCTCCTCCCCTCTGACTACACTGTACACGCTCTCTCTCCCCTACCTCACTCACACACACACACACACACACGCACACGGGCGCCTGGACGCTGCAGCGTTTCAGGGAGCGTGTTTCCAGCCCTGGCTTGCAGGGAGGAGGAAGGAAATATGTCCAAATCCTGACCCTATCTTTTTTTAACAAATCATAAAACAACAAAAAAAAAGACCCAAAAAAACAAAACAACCCAACTGCAAATCGAATGGATCGTCGGTCCGCCTGCGGGCGCTAGAAGGCGGTCGGGGTGTCATTGCAGACATGGGTCGCAGCGGTACGGCACCTTCCCCGCGGCTCCTTGGGGACTGTTTCCCCTCTCAGTCCCTCTGCGCTGGAAATGGCGTTGTGATGCTGAGCGCCGAAGACGCAGCCGAGGCGGATGCCAGGGAATAAACAACTGTGCGATCACCTGTGCTTTTCTTCGGGCTGGAGCGTGAGCAGCGGCGGACAGTACCATGGTGAATTACCAGAAATACATCACTGTGATGCAGCTGGCTCTGGGGGTGACCGCCGTCAACAAAGAACACTGTCTTCCACCCAGGAAGCGTATGTGGTGAGTATGCCTCTTGCTGTGGACGGTGATGATGGTGATGACGATGATGATGATGATGATGATGATGATGATGATGCAGGTTGGGCATTAAAAAGAAAAAATAATTATAATAATTAAGGGGGTCGATCCACATCCCGCTAAGCGTCGAGCGGGTCACGGAG
>KV751338.1:5552685-5564516 GCA_001698575.1 Mola mola
TTCCCCCCACGGCCACTGCAGCCGGTCTGCGCCGTGTTGCAATCACCACCGACCCGCTGTGGTCGATGCACGCTGGAGCGACGGGCAACTACTCCGCATGCCGGGAGTTGGTGTGCGTGAGTCCGGTGGCTCCGGCCCTGTCCTTCCTTCCCTCCTTCCTTCCTTCCTTCCTTCCTTCCTTCCTCCTCATCACTTTGCAAAGTTGAATGCGTAGAGATGATGTAATAGGCTCATCATTGTCCCTCTGCCTCGGTCTCCACTGCCTTGCTCAGGGGTAATGTCATCATCAGGCCAACCACGTGGTAAACCGTCACCTTTTCCCCCACTCTCACCCCCCCCCACCACCACCAAAAAAACAAAAAAATAAACTCTCTTTTGTCCTCACAGGTGTGCTACTAATCAATAAAATGTAAAGCATGAAACACAATGTCGTTTCCTGTGCTGCACCCAGACACTAACATGTCTATCCAACATCGTCTCCCCTTTCTCTGCTCTCAGCATGTGTGTTTGTCCTCATGTGTCCACCTCTTTAAGTTGTTATATCGCTTTGACCACGTTTTCTCTGATCATTTGTTTACCTTAAGACCTGTCTGGCTTCTGTTCTTTCTCTTCGCTCTAAGCAGTCTGCTCCCAGCGTCTGGCATAATATCCCTAATTACAGCCGGATTACCATCTTGTTTGAAAGAAAAGATGGCTAATTGGGAGTTAATAGGCTCGATTGGCACTCTAGTAGCAAGTGTCTCGCACAAACTCAGAGTGTATCGCTCGGCGCGGATCCACTGGCCGCACAATGCAATTGCACCGGCTTGGCTCCGGCGTGTGAGAGGCTTAGCTATTATCAGCGCCCCTTTAAAGCCCCCTCTTTTTGTGCATTAGCATGTAAACATGCACAGAAGAAAATGTGCACATCAAGAAGTAGTTTTTTTTTTTTGTTTTGTTTTTTTTATGGTTAAGAGGAATGATGTCACCAAAGTGCTTCTGTGACCTCGCAGTGATCAGACGCTTCCCACCGTGCAGATTCTATATCTCTCTGTGTCTTCGGCTAATCATATTCCTCAGTCATCCTCTTAGTGGCCTAATTGCACTCCCTCCCAGGAGACGGTAAGGCATTTCACCGGGACAAAGGTCTCCTTTCATACTTCTTCTGTTATTGTTTCTTTCACTCACATCTTTATATTTAAGTAGCTTTTGGAAGTATAAGAGAGTTACATAACGTTTACGACAAGCTCTAGCCTTGCTTAATTGTATTATACACATATACTTATATATTATACAGCTAGAGGGAAAAGCATTAGCTCCTATTAGCAGATAGAAAAAACAGAACAAAGCATGAAACTCTTCTTTTACCTCTAATAGTGAATTAGAGGTCCGGTGACTTATAATTGGTCTGTTTGTCTGTAATCTATTTATCATTATATGTCATTTAAAGGATATTTCTAGGGGCTTTTACTGTTTCATTGCATTTCCCCTGAACATTATTTTCATTACAACTAATCATTTTGAAAATCATGTGGCAGTAGTCTAAAACTTAATGCTCGGGCGGCTCACATCCATCTGTATTTATGTTTCACAGAAATTATAATACACAGGATTCCCTGTGGTTTAATGTCATGTTTGTACCAAATGTTTGTGCGGAGAGTGTGGAACAGGATTTTGTACTCTGCAACCTCAATCTCATATCTATTTAAATGTGATTTATTTCTTTGAATGGTTTTATTTTGGAAAAATTTGGTGACTGAATCGTTTAAACTAATGTCTCTGGATGCATTCTTTGCACTTTTAGAGATTTCAGATATTTTAATATTGCCATTTTTCTCTGTCTGTGTCTGTTTGCAAACAATTTGCGCAGCCTGTCCTGAAAAAAGAGACCGATACAGAAATAGGTGAAAAGATTAAAGATTACCAACACCAAAGAGTTGTTATGCTTCTTTAATAATAATTTAGTTAATAGTTAAGCCACCCTTTTGTTAAACATTGTAGAACAGGAAAAGCTGCAAATGCTTTTGCCTAAGAACAAACAGTTACTAGCTTTTATTTGATATTACCAAGCACATTACATCAAAGTCTTTGAGGTTTTAATTATGTAAACATTAATCATTGTCATTGACATGCACATCTTCAGCATTGTTAATAATAATATCAGGAAAAACACACCTCAAGTAATACTAATAGCCATTTACAGACTGTGCATTTGATTTGGAGCTAATCTGCTTCTTTCTTATTCTTCTTAATCATACAGTAAAATGTGACGAAACATAGAAGAAATGTGAACTTTGACACTGGTGATGTAACCTCATACGCTGTGTAGCATCTTTGACTGGCTTGTGTTTTCAAAGAACTCTGTGTAGATGAGCGACCTCATAAAATACGTAGCGTCTGTTAGAAACCAGCTTAGTGTCAAACATAATATCCTTACTTTCTCACAGAATTAGTTACAAGTATAGCAGCAAATTTTGACACCTCATGAACTCAAGTCTAAAACATTTTTGAGATGAATATGCGGTTGCATATTCATTCAGTAGGAGATGAAAGTCCCTTCATCCTCTCTCTGCACGGGTTTTTGGAGAAAGACACTTCACTGGTTTAACCTTTATACACAAGCGATATTGATAGTTGTATTAAAGTGACCTTTTAGATCAATGCTGGCTTGTGCTCATTAACTCTGTGCCTGTTTTCGGAAATGAGAAAATGATACTCCGGGATACTGACGTCGTAATAAATACAATTGATATAGATGGTTAACTGACTCGTTGTGGCAAAAGCTTCAAAAATATGAGCCATCGTTGTGTTCAGTTTGAAGAAACCTCATTAATCGCTGGCATATTCGCCACCTATTAATAAATTGATTATGTTTTATTCTTCTGATCACTCCTTATTTAAGATTTGCAGAGGCACATCATACATTCGGAACTATATTTGGCATAGAGCTAAATGTTTGGAAGTGACATCACTGACAGACACACAGCAATCAGCAGAAGAGAAGGCTTCTCTCAATTTGAATATGAAAGCAGGCTGATTTTAAGGTTCGCTCTTTACATAAATGAGACGTTTATTCTGTCCCTTTTGTGGTCAAGTGTTCAAAGCTGCTTCCTGTCCCGCTGATCTCTCAGCTTTGACCAGCGCCAAATACGTCCCTTATATCGCTCTGTGTCACTCTATGTCACTTAAAAAAACTGAAGTATCAAAAGCTGCTGCTGATGATATATACAAGATGTTTAATAATTATGTCCAAATAGACAAGTTTGTTTTCTCTCTTTGTTTAACATCATCACTAAAATTATATTAAAACAGCCCAAACTCTTTCAGAAAGCAACAACAAAAAAGACAAGTGAGATAAAAGAGATACAAAAACATCCTAAATCCTAAATAATGCAAAATTATTGCAATAAATGATACGATGGTAACACTTCACAGTATAGGGTACATTAATTAACACTAGTTAATGCAGTAATAAGCATTTATTAACAGTTAATGAATGTGTCATGTCACCACATACTTATAGTCCTCATGTTAACTAGGGTACGTATTCAGTAGTTTCCAAACATACTAGTAACAGTAGTTAACGCAGTAACGCCCTTTTTACTAAGTTAAATAATACAATGAGAAACATTAGGAGGGCCACCTGACCCTAATAAAGCGTTTATTACCCTGAATTAACCATTTATGAATGCTCTTTGTGACCCTTATTGTTTAAACTACGAAATAATGTATGAGTTGATATTTTATTTAAGATGAAGTCTCCAGTGAAACAGTAAAATATAAAATTAGTTAATTAGAAAAGGTTTATTGATACGTCCAACAGTTGCTCTTCACCTGAGGGGCCAGGCAGATGGGGGAGGTGCTGAAGCAAAACGGGACGGTTTGACAAAATGTATATCTTTGCTCACCCACAGAAGTAAAGATTGGTTTTTTTAGCGTACTTGTAAAAATGTACATATTGGCTCCTCGTCGGATCTTCCACCAGGCTGTGACACTAACTTTGTTTTTATTGTTTCTGAACGAAGGCCATCCACCGAGCAGACTGCGTGCGATGTGCTTTGCGTTCTCCCCAAAAGCAGCGCCGCTTGCCCTCGATAAAGACTGTGTAGCAGCAGCAGCGGCAGCAGCAGCTCTCTAAATTGGGATTAGTCTTTGCAAACAGATGTTCTTCTTGCCTGCAGTTTAATAACCCATTCCCCCTGCACACGGCCAACGATTAGCATTAACCTGGCTTAATGAACTTTACACTCTGTTGCAGGCCTGCAGGGATAATACTACAAGTCTATTATTTATGTAATGTTTCCTTTTATTTTTACCCTCGACCTTTCCTCCAAAACAGTAAACAAAAGCAGATTACAGTGTAGAGATAACTTTAGGCTTATGTTGTATTAGATTGTGTGTCTTTTGCAGCACGTGTGCATTTTATTTTGTTTGTGTGTGTGTGTGTGTGTGTGTGTGTGTGTGTGTGTGGTCAGGATTGCTGTCCGTGTTAAGTGTTATATTAGTGGTGGCCAAGACGAGCAGAATGAAGCATAACGTTGCCTATCGACCTGCTGATTAAGCAGCATCCATTATTGCTGGAACTAATCGTACCTGATGGCTCCTCCGGGCAGAGAGAGAGATCAGAGGAACAACATAAAGTCCTGCAAGTGATTTGTGTGGGTGTGTGTGTGTGAGTGAATGTGTCTCTCGTCCTTTCTTTGTAATAACATCAGGAGTCTGTTTGACCTTTTCTTATCTGACAACTACATTATCACACTGTGTGGTGGGTTGGTGCAGGATGTGGGGACCTTGAATGATATATCTCCATTAAATGCCTGACTCTGTCCAAGACTCAACAGGATGTGCTCATTAGCTTGTCGTAAAGGTTGCTAATTAGCACGTCGTTCCCCATATTTAGTTTACAAGTTTTGGTTTTAAAGGGAGCTACTCTCACTGCACCGGGGACAAGGAAGTGTCCAGCATATGGGAGTTGTTAAAACGAAAACATGTTGGCTTTACACTTTGGTTTTGGAAAACAAATGAAACATTAGGTGTTAAATTTTTTACCGTCCAGAGTCAGCTGTCCCCCCAAGCTCCGGTCTGGATGCTCCAATGAATCTCTCGAGTCTGTGCACATGAAATAAAAAGCTACTGTCTCCCGGCAGGAGCTTCTATCTAGCTGTATCTCTCGTGTCATAAAAGCTAATTAATGTCATGTTTTATGTCAATGTCTGAAAAAAAGTAAAAATGTAAAATGTTTCTTTTTTTTTTTTTAATGTACCTATAAAGTGAAAAGGAGACTCAGCATCAGAGTTTTCTGTGCTCCCTCAAAACCTATGAGTGAGACACATTACACCTGCATATTGGACGGAGAAGAATAATTCATCATGCATGAGATGTGAAATCATTAGCAGGTAGCTGGCACTATGTCACATTCTGCCTTTGTGGCCTGAAGCGTTTTGGCTGGAATCCATTTCAGAATCAACATCCAAGAAATGAGCCTTTGAATGTGCAGGACTGCACCGGGCCTGTGATACAGTCCGAGCAGCTCTTCTCATTAGTCATGTTTGCTGTATTGTTTATAAGAAAAACCGGTGATCATTTGTAATTGACTGCATGTGATGCCAAAAGCTTTTACCTCACATTTCCAGCAAGTACGCGCTTCACACGGCTCCAGGTAGCTATTAAATTATTGTAGGGAGAAAGTGCAGGGTGATGTTCTTTTTCCTCCGGCCTTTGTCTGTTCCTTTTCTATCATAATTTCCCTTGCTGAGTCTCCAAACCACGGGAGCTCCTCAGGGCCTGCTGCCGAGCACGCTAATGGATATCCACTGTGCCTGAGCCTCACTGTGTAGACGGGATTTTGCCTTATTGAATATCGTGTTAGGTAAATCCTCATTAACAGTGACTGTGCTTCAGGGTAGAGAAGAACAGAGAGAGGCATAGGCAGGCTACATGAGCTACACTTCTTAAATTTAGCTAAAAGGTTTAAAAGTGATTGAGTGTGTATTTGTTTTAGCTTTTCAAAGTCTAGTAAATGGCATTATTATTCATTATTGCTTTGGCTGCTGTTTTTACAACTTGAGCGGCACACTTGTACTGTCAGCTAATAAGCAAAAATGTACTTTTACCCCCTGTAAAATCCAGCAAATTCTTTCAGAATGTCTAAAATCCACAAATATTTAGTACAAAACAAGTGCACTCATACCTCTGCAAAGGCCCAACAATCCCTCTTTCATTTTGGACACCTGGTTAACACGTCATTAAAGCCCAATATTCACTTATAAGAGAAATTAATTTTGGTGCCATTTAATGTAGCCTTTTTTTTGACACTGAGGTTTTGTCAAATCCATTATTAGAGAATTTTCATAAGATTTCAACTTAAACCCTACAGTATTTCCCGAACTTTGAGCATCTAAAACTTCACAAAAACGCATCTTGCCTTTGGAAAATTACTCCAGTATGGAGTTCAGTCACTAGGACCAATTAGGTCAACAAGGCTATACAATGCAACAGCATGGGGCATGACTGAACGTTTTGGATAAATTTGGGGGTTTTTTGCCACTAATTTTGCTCAAAATAATATTGCAATTGTCTCGTAACGTGGAGTAGATACCTCCAATAAAGCACCTGTGTGTTTTTGGCTCAATAATTGTGAAAATTGTATGAAAAAAAATACAAATGTTTCTGCTTACTGTCATTGAAGTAGTTCCCCAGATGTGACCAGTCGATGTCTGAAGTCGCACTGTAGGTTAATTCCAGCTCAGCTTTATTTGTCTTTCATGAATTTCAGAGAGCAGGTAACAACCAACATCAAAATTCCTTTACTAACCATTGATCTAACCTTATTAACTTTTATGAATCATTTATTGACTAAAGACTTACATTTAGTGTAATATAAACTTGCTCAATATAGACAAGATAGCTGTGGCAGGTCTTACAGGCGCACATGCTCAAGGTGGACTGATAAACAGAATTCTCTCACATTATTTTTGTGGCAGAGCACAAAGGAAACGAGAGGTCAGAGGTTCCAACACTGCTGCATAAGTCTGTCACTTGTGAAGGGTGGAACATTTCCCGAGAGTGTCACTGATAGTTCAGCCAAGTGTGCCTCCTCCCCATGTCTCACCATGACCCAGCTACAGGTTGGCTGGAAAGGCTGCAGAAGCCTCGGTGCCTTCGGAGCTCAATACAGTTCCCCTACAGGGCTGCGGTGCAATTAAAACCAATTATAGATTTCTTTAAATGTAATTTTCTTCCAGCAGGGGGACTGTGGCCTTTTAAAAAACAAGAAAATGTGTCCATTGTTCAGGCCCGTGGCACATTGTCTCACTGTGAAACAATATTGCTTGATGTGTACTTACTTGCCCTGATGTGGTGCTGTTATTTTTCCCCTTTGTCCTCCCATCTGTCTCCGCGCTGACCCCCCAGGATACACCCGAGTCCGACCTCCGGCTCCGTCACAGCAGCCTCCTCAGCGAGCACCGTTCAGGGCAAACCGTCACTCCGCCGCATCAAGGGTCGCATTCACAGGAGCAAGAGTCTGGACAGCATTGATCTGCTTGACTCCAATGTAAGTCAACTGATAAAGCGCATGAATGTGTTTCATCACCGCAACAGCAAAAATGAACCAAACATCGTAATGTACATGACAACGGGGTGACAGAGAGACTGTGACAGTGAATGTGCAGGACAATGCAAGTGTTTTCTGCTGTTTCTGTGTTTGACAGGGGAGTGACTAAGAGGAACCGCAGACACTCCAACATATATTCACCCTAACCCTAAACCCTAACAACCAGAGAGGTATTTTGTGTAAAGTTATTAAAGGGATAGAAGAAACAATGACAAAGTTAAGGAAATCTATTAGGGACCTGCTACACAGGAGCTGCAACTAATGATTCTTGTAGTCATCAATTAATCTGCCAATTATTTTCACAATTAATCAAATCAATTACTCCAGAATCAGTCGCAAAAGGGTGTGTGAAAAATGCTCATCACATTTTTTCTGAGCTCAATTCGTTAAATTGAATTTTCCCTCCAGCCAATATTTAAAAAGATGTGAAAGATCACACTTACTTCAAATCCTGACATTAACAAAGCTGGAACCAACAATCATTTCATAATTTTGCTTGAAACAAAATTGAAAAGTACATCAGAGTTTTAGGGCCATATTGAAGAGTTATTTTGTTTTTTTATTTTGAAAATAAAGTCAGAAATTTAGCAGGAAAAAAAGAGAAAAACTCGTTATCTTACGAGAAAACCAGTCGGAATCTTATGAGAAAAAGAAGGTCGTAACTTTATGAGCTCCTATGCAGGAATAAATAAAGCAGGCAGATCTTTGGACAGCCTCCATCCCTCACAACTGCCGTCCCCAGCATTTGATCCTCCAAAAAGGAAGCGATTTCCTCCAAGTCCATCTAGTTCAAAATACATCTTGCAAATTCTTTTCAAAGTCCTGACACTGATGATAATGTTGTTCTGATGTGCCAAAACATTACGAGTTGCCCTATTTGTAAAATCTATACTGAAGTACATCTTCACAAAGACCCCTTTTATGGTGCAGAGGATTGATCTTCTGATATCTGTCCTTTAAACTAACTCATTAAAATTAGGACATTTTTCCCATAAAATAAAATATTGAAATTCAGACTTTTTTCTCACAGTATTATTTTTTCTTGTAAGTTTACCACTTTATTCTCATAATAGTTTGGGTTTAGTCTAGTAAATTGCTATTTTATTCTCATTTTTTTCTCTCCATGTGGCCCTAATATTCTATCGTGGAAACACTTATTTCATCATGAAAATAGTTGATAGTGGTTTCTTTTCGACAGACTAATTGTCGCAGCGCTATGTTATGTCTCTATGTCTATACTGGTAAATTATTAATTTCCATGTTTTTATCAATATTTTGCTTTTGCATCATGCATTATGCAAGTATGTTTCCTTAATTAAAGAGCTTGTTTGACATTTCAGGAAATGTGCTTGTCTGTTGGCAAAGTAACAAAACATGAAAATGACTTGTTAAAACTGTAAAAATGGCACTTTTTTGTTCAACACGGATGAAACAAATGAGTCATGTTCACTTTAGCCTTTTAAATATGTTTTCTCCACAATAGTTAAAGAGGCTCATGAACTTCTGCTTTCATCCGCCACCGTGAATTAAGGCTGCCAACTGGAGCTTCTCTATATTTGATTTGAGCATCAAGGTTTTGTTGATGATCACACACCCTCACGTTCACAAAGCAAGTGTCTCAAAGCTTGAGTGGTGCTTCTAGTCGTAGTCACACTAAATGGTTCGTGAAGTATCCTCCGCTCTGTCTCGTTTTAGATATGAAAGCAGCGTCTGATGTTACAAAGTAGCCTCAGTTGTGACACACACATTTTCTTTGTTGTTTGCAGACAGAGAGCTGGGGGGTCTGAGTCGCGGGGGAATTATTTCCTTTTGAGTAACTACAACATCACCATTCAGTTCCCGTTTAGCAAAAGCTGGAGGTGGATGCTTTAAGCCTGCGATTGACAGATTAGTGGTGGCCTTGATTTTGAGCCATACATGGCAATCATAAGCCTTCCTCTGAATGGGGAAAAAAGGCAGCGTGGTGTCACTGTGTTCTCATCTCCTGCAGAGTGATGTAGCACAGCGCTGCCATTTATCTTCACGGCCCTCCACTCGCTGGACATTTCAAACGGCTCAAGAGGCCACTATCTCAACAGAGACTGAGAGCTCAGTAAAGGGCTCCTGGCCTTTGCACGGGCTGCGTGCGCGCCGGAGGAAAACTTGCTGACTTTGCCCGAACTCAGATGAGGCTGATGGAAGTAACAGCCTGCCGTACAGTGAGTGATGAGGCTGCAGGATGCTGAGCTGCGGAGCAGTTTCCGTCGCATTTGACTTTTGTCCGCTTTGTAAAAAAAGAAAAAAAAAAGAAAACCTCTCTTGATTGGCTGTTTCATCAAAAGACCCGCAGATATTAATCATCTGGGTGCATGTATTTAGGCCCATAACTATCATTGCCCATCAGCACAGCGCTGAATGATCAATGATAGTTAGGACTTTGTTTATATCGATTGCCTCTTTTGATTGCTTTTCTCCCTTAATAGTCAGGGGAGGACTTTGGCCCCCGGCCCATTCCCGCTGTCATTTGTGTTGGCAAGCGGCTCACTTGTTCACAGAAAGCTCGAGTCAGACTTTAGTGCTAAGGATGCAGAAAAGCACAGCAGAGATGGAAATGGACAGAAAACAACAGTGATTTTATGAAGTTAAGTGCTTTTAGTGTAACAGCAGTTATTTTTCTGCACTCATCAACAACACCTTGTGCCAATTTGAAAGCAGCAGCGTTTACACTATTTCTTGATGCTTCAGGGAGATGCATTGGTCCATCTGTTCCGGCATTACACAACACCCTACTCTCTTTATTATTTGTGCCGATAACCTCTCAGATACAAACGCTTTCAGTAGCATTTGTTGCTCTAAGAACTGCCTCAAGGATCAATAATAAGATATGTTTCAGAATGCACTAGTATTTTCATGTGGATCGGATTAAAAAGATTCACACAAACCCTTCAGTGTATCAACAGCATGCCAAACCCAGGCTGCTGTTTCGTGCATTTTGATTTTGGGTAAGAATGCAGTATTTTTTCTGCCATCTCAGCCGTTTTGGAAAATGTTAAACAAATGTTCGCTGCAGAGGCAAAACTTACGAGTGTATCAGCAGGTGCAGTAAGCCAAGATGAAATGCGCAATTAAATTAATTACTCCTCCATAGATGAGGATCAGTCACCAACTGAGCCTTGAGCTTTGCCGCGGTCAAAGGCTTAATTTCTTATTAGTCGAGCTTGCCCCGTTCCGCTTCTAAAAATCCCATCCTTGGCTGCACACAACTCTGGACAGAGGCACTCCCCCCTCCAAACCACACACACACACACACAAAAAGCCTCAGAGTAAGCATTTATTCAATGCTCAGTCTTTGGAAACTGCTGCAGATGCATTTACTGTACAGTGAGCACAACTGCAGCTGAATGAACCAATCTGCATATTCAGGGCCTGTTAGAGGGGGATTGTTGTGGAGGTGCGTGAGGGTGGGAGAAGGATGTCGGGCCCTCAGGAGATTTATCATGACTACCACTGTAGGAGGCCGTATAGCAAGGAGGGGCACTGTGATTAGGGCAGCAGCTGATTTTCTCTAGGTGAGACAGGTCTGTTATGTAATAACAGAGCTGAGTGGCTGCATTTTTTCCCCTCTTGTCCTGTAGGCGATAAACACCGGGGGATGGTTGGAGGTGATGTAGGGGGTTGGTACTAAGGAGAAGCTGGCCGTGTGTGAAGGTTGCGCGTGTGACCCCACGGGCTGCTTGGAGGGGGGCGGCAAATGTTGAGAGCATTTCTGGAGGCTGTGACTCGGGAAGCCATATGAATGTCATTTTACTGTGTCACACATCTTGTAACAATATATAAAGTGTTTTTTTACCCTCTGTGGCAGTGAAATTAACATTTTGAAATGACAGAATTTTACAAAAAGGATGTAACGCTGGCTTATCACACTGTTTGTGCATTAACATTAAATGTGTGATTAATATTCATGGTTCATTTTTATTTTATATCCATAATATACAAGATCTCCAAAAAAAAGGCTGTCCTCTAATTCTCAGCAGGCAAAATAGCCTCTCGTGTTTTTTCCTCATAGGATGTGGGGAGAAGATTATAAACAGCAGAGACCTTGATTGTCAGTGGACGATTTGAGGAAAATGACTACTGCCTCTGAATTGTTTTTATGGTCGGGCTCGTGTTCGTCATCCACAGCAAATCATTTCCAGAGAGACGACCAAAACCCACATAAATCCCAACAACTCTATTGACTTTCCCGTGTGATTTATGG
>KV751338.1:5564537-5583349 GCA_001698575.1 Mola mola
CCACCACCAGCCACTGAAGATGAGTGAAATGTAGCCGTGGACCACAAAAATACAGCCTTGATCTACTAAGACCACCATAATAAGCCTTCTTTATAATTTCAAGAGGGGCCTGATGTCATGTTCTCTCCCTCGTTTGAGCACTCGAGCATGGGGTCAAGTGAAGGACAACCGGCAGGATGATGTCATGTTCGTAGGGCTCAAGATGGTGGCCATGGCGGGCAAGTCGAGCATTAAGAATGGAACAGTGGGTAGGTGGTCCTAAGAACATCGCAATCAATCACAAGGTTTTCTAGGCGCTCAGTGGATTACATTCTCTGTTGATTGATTATCATGTGGTCAACTCATACGAGTTCGGAGGAGGCGAAATTTTGTATCAAACTAATGCAACTAAAATGGGATTAGTTAGCAAATACACTGTGGATTTATGTTGTATTTGTATTATGTGTATAAATATGAATATATATTTACATAAGACGGGATGAAAGGAGGAAGTGTATGTATGTAGATGTGTATCTGCTGTGTCAGTGGTGTGCGTGCGTGTTTGTGTGTCACGCAGCCTGCTGTGTCGCTGGACATGTATAATGTGTGCAGATGCCTAGGGAAGGCACCATATGCTGCTCCGACTCAGGAGCGTGACATTACGTCGCGCCCGTGGGTGAACAAGCCCACTTCCTTATTGTGTCTCCCTCCGTCAGCTCACTGCGTGCATGTTTTATGCCTCCTTGAATAATACTCTTCCTATGGATTTCCTCTTGCGAGGCACGAGATGCAGATGAACAGCGTGCAGCTGAAGTCCTGCAGAGGGCAGAGTTTTACTACCTAAATGTATAGAAGCGATACGTCCATGTTTGCTGCTGTTGGTGGTGGAGATAGAGGGGATGGATTTGCATTGGGCATGCCGGCTCTGGAGGATTTTGTATGTTTTCATAATAAATATTGCTCAGTGTAGTGAGTATCATGGGACGAGTTGCTAGTTATTGTCATGCCAAGTGGTTGAATCACCCCTCTCATTTGATATATTACACAGAGGGAAAACCTATGAGTGTTTCCTACGTGTTCAAAGAAAATAAGTGCAGTTTGGTGTTTTTTCCCTCTCAGATTTATTTGCTTGTGGTAAAATTAATTTCCAGTTGGAATTGAGAAATGGTGGAGATTTATGGCATTGCTGCTTTCCGCAGTGCAATAATTTTCCCCCTGGGTAACTTTTTGCCATTTTCTTTCCTGTCTCTGTTAACCCCCCCCCAATCACCTGCCCTCAACAGCAGCCCTTTGGTCTGGTCTGAAGGGAGCGCCTGACCTCCGCACCACCAATGACTCTAATTGCTTCCCTCTCATCCTGACCGAGAATGCTGTCTTGGGAAAAAGCCACAAATAGACCACCTCTCATGAATCCCAGCTAATTTAAATGTCCACTTGATGGAAATTAATTTCAAGGAATTAGCCAGTTCGTTAATTATTTAACTGGTAGTTCACATCACAGTCTAGCTTTTGACTCCTATGAATATTTCTGGTTATTTAATGTAGATGCTGTCATCGCTTAACTGCCTGAGAAATCACAGCTTGATCAGGGTCCTGCTGCTTTAAGAGCTCCTATGCCCCCAAGGAGTTCAGCTTCATGGTGAGCATTGCAGTCTATGAGCCCGTGTTCAAAAGCCAGATAATTCGACTCACCATTTTGGTATTCTTTCACCTCTCTGTCATACATGCATCCACATTAACTGATTGGAATTGTTCATGTTTATTAGCATTAGTGCCCCCACCCCACCGCCGGGATAAACATACTTAGGTGATTGCTTCTTTGCAACCGTACATGATGCTGTCGTTTGATCCAGAGAGGATTTGGATGTCGGAGGCCTGGTGTCACATGATCTGCCGAGCCGGGGATGTGAGGTCATTTCATGTCACCTGACATGTCTGAGCCCTGAGCTGCTGGTGAGAAAAATGAGATGGAGATTATAGGTTTCATTTGGGAGATTTTGAAAAGTGTGTATTTCCTCCCTGTAAATGGGTTCTGATGTTTTATCGCGGAATTTTGTGAATCAGTAACTCCAGACTTGTGCTTTGTCATTACACGGGATGTGTTCGTGGTTTGTCTCCTGTTTTATTCCCCGTGGCTCATCAGCATTATGTAACCTTTCTTACCATTTCATGAAATATATCCACCTCCAAAGAGAGATTAGAGTGATCCGGATGTTGAGAACAACTTTCAGTAGACTGATATTTTTCACCACTTCGCCTGGAGGGAATTGTTTGTTTGTTCTGTGTGTGGCTGATCTTGCAAACTCTACTACTGGAGTCATCAGTCCAATATTTTATGTGCACTTTTTGTTTTCCTCAAGTGATTCTTGTCGTTGCAGTGATTCACAGGTTTTGAAAGCCTTATTTTACTGACCACTGATCATTGGCTAAATTTGGAAACTTTTCTTCAGTGTTGATGGATTCTTTTGACATTTTGCATAATTTTAGAACATGCTATTCATGCATATAGTAAAAGCAGAGCTTTCCTTAAGTTTATATTGATTGAGTTAATTTCACTGCATTAAAGTCACTGCAAAGAATGAAAACAAAGGATAGGAAGTGCTTTACAACAAAACGATAATTCGCAATAAAACAGACTATCGTAATTTAAAAACATCAGATAAAAACAAAAATTACACTGTTAAAAAAAAACATCTTCATAATTTAAAATAAGAATTTATAGCAGAAATAAAATACAAGAGTAAGATGTATGACAATGGGTCCACGTACCGAAGCCAAGTGCAGCCTCATATTAAAATACAATTAAACACAGTGGAGTTTAAGATATAAAAAACTGTAACCTGAGATATTTGTTCCATTTGAAGGGAAGGAAATCTCAGAGTTACAAATGAGTCATTGGCTAAATCTGTTGTTTTCTTTAGTTGGTCATCGCATAAAAGCTGAGAACAGCAAAGAACCAAAAAGCAAATTCAGCTGCATTATCCTCATTATTACGCTCTCGATTTAAGATGTGCTTTTTATTTTTTTGGTGGGACGGCTGTTAGAATCACAATAACCTGCTAATAAAGCTAGACAGAGATCAGGAAGTTGCATCTTTGTCTCCTATATAGTTTCAGTTGCATTTTACAGCTATACATTTTCTCACTCTTCATTTTTCTATAAAATACATTATGATGATTTTTTTTGACTGCTGACATGACAAGATGTCCCATCCTGGTCAGATCATGGAGGCCCAGCTCTTTTTCTTCAGCTGTGAACGTGCCGCACCACGAAAGGCATTATAAAACCCCATGTAGGGAATTTCTGTCCTGAATTAATGGTTAGGCTGTCAAGCATGTGTGCAGCGTGCTAGAGGTCAGTGATACTGACAGAGGACAACGTGGAAATCACAGAAACACAAGCCTCTGTACAGTAGCGGGCTCACTCCATTATGAGATTATGCTGATGTACTCTAATGTGTAATACCAACGAACGGGTAGCAGGATAAAAAGAGCATTTGAGCATCATCTTGCATCTTAGGAGGCTCGATAATAACATGTCTCCTCTCAAGCCGCTGTCGGACAAATGCATTTATGTGCGTCTGTTGCAGTTGTGTGCTTAACGTCTGTCATGTCATTTGATATCTGCAGTCATTAAAGCTCGTAGATGGCCACGGCAGCCTTTGCTTAGTAGGCTTTTTTCCTGACCTGTACAGCTGAGAGGTGACTCACTCACTGTCAGGGGCAGCGCACTCTAAAAGCCAACCTGCTGTGAATTTCTAATTTGCTTTTCCACTCGTGTGATTTTTTTTTTTTTTCCTGCGGTCATACTCTGGTTCGGATGCTGTCTGTGTGTCTGAATGTGCTGATGGGATGGTGGTGGTGGGGTGCTGCATAATTCTGTTGCACGGCTTGTGGATCTCCCTCTGTGCTGTTGGAGCCAGTGATGCAAACACTGTCGTAACATTAGCAGAGGGTATTTCAAGGGCTTCAGCAGAGATACATTAAGCAGCATAAGCTCACATCAAAGCCAATTCAATCAGACGCGGGCTGTGAGGAAAGTTTACATTCAAGCATTTCCTGAGGGGTCTGGTGGCTTAATTACATTTTTCTGCTTCAGTACTTAAATGCTGGATGATAATATATGATGACAATTACCAACATTTAACCATCACACATGCTCAGTGACATATACTGCCCTGGCATATTGCAAAATCACTGCTATTATCGCCACTGATAACACACTCAGCAAAAAAAAAAACGTTGACTTTAACTTATTCCAGTTTTTATGACCACAATTCATCATATTTTGTGTTTCCAAAGGATATATATGACTGCCCTTGTTTACCTAATTCTTGTAACCTTGGCCAACTTGTACTCTTCCATTTAAGATGCTCCCCCACGATCCTCCGATGGAATCTGTGGGATGTTTCCTTACGTCAGCAACATTGCGGGACCTCTGTGCTCCCCGAGCATTACATTCAGGCCCCACCTTCTCCTGCACTCGTTAGTGGCAGAGATAGAGGTGACGAGAATGGTCACACAATCTTAAAGCGCCCAAATGCACAAGAGAAGATGCTGCAGAGAATTATTGTAATTCTGGAAAAGAGGCAGAAAAAAAACTGTAGTGTAGATGATAGAGTCTTTAAAGTGAGGTTTGGTGCAGTGCACAATTTACATTCTACTGTATATTGATTAAATCTGTATACCCCACGGGAAGGAGTATTGAACATCGTGGCTATAGAGCAGATTTTAGCTCTATCCTCTGCATTTCAAATGGCTGTATGCAGCATGTCATTAATACTTAGGTGGCCTACCTCAGCTTTTGCTGTCAAGATTTTTAAAAAAAGTGATGTCTAAATAGATCTTGTTGCGCTGTCTTTTGTCCTGATAAAGCATGACACACACACACACACACTTAATGAAGGGCAGGAGAGATGAGCCGTTTTGTCCTTGTCCAGTCATTTGTTCAAGGATGTCTAATCAATTGAATCACTCATTTTTTAAAAATTCAATCCGTCAAATCAATATTAGGACCTAATTTGCACGAGACAGAGGTGATCTCACATTCTTCATGTTATGTTGGCACAGACATGTATCAGGATAATAAGTTCTGCAGGATATCTATTGTACCTGTCTGTCCACTGTTTGCAGAGCATATAACACAAAGTACATTTCTACACTTTGTGTGATTTAAAAGTATTGGCTTTTTGCAAAGTTTTTTGTATGACCTCAAAAAGCAAATCTTTGAAATTGTGCGTATACTCTCTTTACCTGAAAATGACAATATATACAAAGTTTAAATGTCCCATTATTTAGGTTCACAGAGAAATGTAGCTTCTTTACTGCGGCTCTCACAGACAGCCTCCCTCTGTAGGCAGTGAAAATCGTATTACCATTATTTGGGTAAAGCTCAGAGATAACTACTACTTTTATTGTTTGCCTTGCTGCAGTACCAGGTCATTAAAGTAGTTCTATTCTCTTTACACTATATAAGGTTTCCTTATTAAATAATTGATGAAAAATAACAAGAATTAGATATTAATCAATATTTGCTAACAATTTTCTACTTTGTATAATGTGTTATGACACCCTATTGGCATGCTTCTCCTTCTACATTTTATCCACTGATTAAAATCATGCAACTATCAAAATGTTCAGCCCTTTTATGTTCATTACAGCTCTTTTCCCTCATTTTCACCTTTTATTAGCTTTTGAAACATTCAGCTTTATCCGCTTCCAACACAAAATCAGTTATTATGTTTTCAGAAATAAAAAAAAACGTATCTTCATCATGGATTTTGATGTCTGAAAAATAGTCTGCTGGAACTATGATATAACTATGCTATTAATAGTAGACTTTTGATATTCACTCAATTGAAATTATTATCTCATAATTGTGGGTGATATTCATGGGAGCGACGCATGATGAGCATTTTAATCAGGATCTTATTAATGATGTTTACCAGATGACGGGCTGAAAAGAGACGCGTCCATTCACAGAGCGCACGGTGAGCACTGACATGTTCTCCGGGAACTCACGAGCCTTCGCCGTGTTTTCTCCCCGGTCCACGACTGTTTTGTTCTCCCGCCGGAATGGCGCTCGATGCTGCTGCCGCTGCTGCAGCTGCTGCGGACAGCCGTCCCCGCATCCCTGCTCCGCGCTCTCCCCCGCGGACAAACCGGAATGGTTTATTCCGGCCGAGGCCGTCGCTGTCACAGCCGCGGTGACGGCAGCCGAAGTGTGAGCGCGGAGGGGGGAGAAGAGAGGCTTCATCCACTGCCTGCCATTGCAGTGCGGCGGCCGCTGCTGCTCTGGAGCCACGCCGGGAGGACCTCTCGTTCCTTTTCTGTAACATTTTGAGCCACGCACCGCGAGGACCACTGCGTTTGCGAAGGTGAATGGGTTTCCTTGGCTTCTCCGTGAGTACGCTCTCTCCCTATGGGAGTATATCTCTCTGTAGCCGGGGGAGCTGACTGGATGCGTGTCCCCCCCGCAGACACGAGCGGAGCGATAACGGTTCGAGCCGAGGCAGCTTCGCTACCTCGCTGCTGCTAGCGAGCCGTGTCTATGCTAAGCGGTTAACCAGATGCCCAGCATGCTAACGTTATCCCGCACTTGAGCCCGCGAATAAGGATGCCCACTGCCCTAGTTTCTGTTCAGCTTGCGTAAGCGATCATGTTCGCTCAGAAAATGCTTCGCGGCCGAGCTGTCATCGGGCGGGACGGGTCGCTCCCGTGTCAAGTGCGCGGAGCGTCCAGGTACCGTTAGCTGGAGGTGAGCTAGCCTAGCCGCTGGAACAAAATGTCGGCCAGCGAGGGGGTTGATTGACCAAGAGGGTTTAAAGGGGGCACAAGACTCTGTTAGTGTCAGTCTGCAAGATGCGATGAGGGGGGGTCTGGAGGTCAGCAGCTACAAACATGGCATCGGTCCTGTCCGTGAAAGAAAAGGTCACGCGGTGGATCACCTTGTTTTGGTGGTGAACCCAAGTGGGTCTTCGGTGAAGCTGCATATCTGTTGGCTAACGCTAGCTCGTTAGTTGGCGTTAGTTTGGTTACGTCGAGTTATTTTGGTCATTTATTTATTTTTGCCTGTCTCCTTCGTCTGCGCTTCTTGACCAGCTGTGATGGTCGTGTCATGTCAGCGGTTTGTAGTGGCTCCGCTGTGGGCCCCAGCCGATGTTTGGCTCTGCTTATCAGAGTCAAATATCTCAATGTTTTCATTTCCATATCGTGGGCGGACTGTTGCTAACATCAGCCTGAAGCACCAGTTAGTCACCTGTTGAACACCTACGACTCTGGACAGTAACATCAGCCGGTGTATGGACAGAACACGCGTGTGTTGTTTCTTTTTTTGCGCAAAATTGTTGTATATTTAGCACAAATCTAAGGGAAAATCACTCGTGTTAGCGTGTTTATTTACACCTTTCTATTACCAAAGTACTGTAAGATAAAATATAATAAAGAATATGGAAAATAAACAACAAACACACTTGTCTCATATGTCTCTGGCTTGTTTTTGATTGCATATACACATGACCAATAATAAAGGCCATCTTATCAGGTATTACCATTAGGCTTATTGCCTTATTCTGGGAATAATATGAGGTGTCAGAGAAATGAGTTGTCTTTGTTTTTATGATGGATTAGGCTTTGACTAAAAGTTTGATTAAATATTTTATGTCATGTATGCTAAGATGTGTGAGCTTGCAGTTGAAGTATGAGTGATCACTGTTCCACATCTCAGTATTGGAAACCCTGAGAGCTTATGTACGTGCTGTAAATATGTCATCACTGGCCTTCTGACAGTAACGTTATGTCAAATGGCAGCTCAGCTCGGGTAGGGCATCAGATTTATCCAGTGAAGGAAGTGGGGGGGAAGTAGGAAGCTCAATACGGATGGCATGTTTGTGAAAGTCAATGTCCGGGTTGTCATTACAAGACTGGACTGACCTTTTTTTTTTTTTTTACTTTAATGATTCAGATGGCAGTATTGTGCAGAGGGATGTGAGAAAAAGAAAATCTAGCTGCTCGAAGGCAGCCATGCATGTTGGCCTGTAAATCATGTTGCCCTAAGCTGTCATGAGAACAGCAGTCGTCTGAGTCATCCTGGTTTGGGAAGGACAAATACATCTGATATTTTTCCTGCATAAGTTAAATTTGACTGCGGTTTTGTAGTCATGTTTATTTGTAGAAACTGTAATAAGAGCCTTATCCTGAAGCAGGGTCCAGCATCTACACCACATGACAACAGACACACTAATAACTGTATTACTGTAATGTGCTGTCACGCAGTGGAAGATTTCAAAGTATATACCAGAGGTGCCACTTTGAGAGAAGAATAGTCTAAGTATAACTACACCGCAAAAGTGCTCAAACACTGTGTGAGATTGTGAAAATTGCATGTGTCTCAATGATAGTGGTAGTTTGCAAGTACCAGCAGAATTAAAAAAGAAAAAAAAAAAAGATTTAATGAGATGACTTACCCTGCACTATTGTGAACTATTACATCTCTGCTTAAAACCGTGGATTATGTAGTATAATTAGTATCATTGTGATATTTTCATCCTCAGTGGTGTGACTTCAGATTGAGCTGGACGCCGTGGTCCGTCCCTCTTGAGCTACTAGAACTAATCTTTTTTTCTAATTTGGGAAAGTTTTTCTGTTCTGCATTGCGGCCCACTTAATCCCTTCTTCCTCAATCGCCACTCTGCGTGTTTCGTAAGTGTTGCTTTATTGGCACAGTATGAATAATAATCCAGCCTTGCCAGAGTCTCTTTCAATGCCACCATGGAAGTCACACATCTCAGCACGGAGAGATCTCGTGCTGGGACGTTTTTGTCTATATACAGTTCTAAAAGAGATTGTACATGCACTGACAGGCCTCATCAATGACATTTTTACCAGAAAACACATCTTAATAATACACTAAAATGTCTATGTTAACATTACACTTGTCATGCTCGCAGTATAGTTACAGCTCTAGTTATACAGAGGCTTGAAAATAAATATAGTCTGTTGTAAATCCGCATTTGAAGCGGGTATGGAATTACCAGGACGAAGAGACTTGCAAAATCTGTCATCAATCACATTTCAGCATGAATCTCTGTTTTCTTGTAGTGCAGATACGTCCCTTATCATTGCTGTTTTTCATGGGCTCTGTTGTCCTCATTTCAGTCTCTGTGGTGGAGGCGGGGTGCAGGTCATTGGCTCGGCTTATCAGCACATTCCTGCCCTCTTATGCACTCTGTGTGGTGCACTGATAGCTTCCACTGGGCTGATTGTGTTTAGAAACTGATTTCCTGCTCCGTGTGTTCAGAACACACTTGGATGCTGGTTGTGATCACCGACTCACAGCTGTGGAACCTGGAAATAGACTCACTGTGACTGAGCTACGATTCCTGAGAGCGATTTTCAAAGGTTTGAATATGGTTTTTCTTATGGTTTTTAGAAGATGGTCTATAAAAATGAAAAAGTAAAGTTATATATGCATTTTAGCATGTGTCCGTACCCACCCACCTCATATCGGTTTTAAACATTAATAGGCTACGCAGAGCCAGAATTTTGGTCTCTATTTGACCAGCATTGCTGAATTTTAAAGGCTGAGCTTTGTTTTGTAAGAGGATTTTTGTTTTTGTTTTAGCCAACGTTAAACTTTTGTTAAGTAACCAGCGTGATTTGTTTTGAGATGATAATGCTCCAGTGCCAAATATACAACAACCGCTCATTTATTCAATAGTTCTCTTTATGAAAGAGGCTATAAATAAGGTTTTTATGATAACAAGGTAGTTGCAATCAAAATCTACACTGCTTGATCAGTACCAAATAACCACAGATTTATTCTCAAGCTGGTATATATATCAGTAGTCTAGCATTTAGCTGCCAGAATTTGGTGATAACTAAAATCGGAGCTAAGAGACACTAGATATGGACTCACATTTACCACTAAGGCAGAAGCTCAACTCACAATGACTGATAATGTTGTTTTTTTTACTGATGGGAGTAAATAGAAGAATACTAACTGACAATTTTTATACGTAACGTGACTGTGTTATGTGTTATGGCAGAAGGGAACAAACACCAGCAATATACAATATGTACCTGTGAGAAAGCAAGAAATGTCTCCAGCATCAAAATTATGAAAGCTAAATGTCATACTGTGTGAACAAAATCTACTTTGAACACTTGCTAGTTAGTATTAACAGTTGACCTCAGTGTACAGCACATCAAACAAGTGAGGAAGTAGAGGTCATACTTTCACCACCTGCCTTAAATTGACGTAAACAAAAAAAAAAAACTTAAATACAATACTCTGTATATGCTGGATCTCTTCCAAAATGTAAACACTTGTTAACCGATATAAAACCATCGTACCTCAAATGTTTCATCGAAATCTGTCTGGTAGTTTTTGAGTTATGTCCACGTTTGAAAAATATTCTAGATACTGGCAATGTTAGCCTTGAAGTCTATGCATCGCAGACATGACAGATTTCATTAAGGTATTAATATGTGAAGTCATCTAAGACATTAACATTATTATCACCATTTGTTACATGTCATTGACTGCCTATGAGACTCATACTGGATGTTAAATAGTTAAGAATAATGAAAAGTAAACAGAAATATGGATACAAGTTGAAAATTAAACAAAAACAAGCAAAATGCTGTAGATTTTGTTTTTCAAATATGTTGCAAATTCAATTTCAATACTTGAACTAATACAGCAGTGAAAATGTCTCCTGTAAAAAATGATCCTGTAAACTCCATCTTTATTGGTAATAGAACCAAGCAGTGCCACTGATCATTCATCAATCATCAGACCTTTGCATAATAAATATTAAGTTTATGTACTTTAAAAGAAGACACACTGAACGAGTGTCTAAACTGGTGATTGTCGTGATTTGCAGCTCTGGTTCTCTGCGTGCCTCTAATCATTTTGAAGCTGGTGGGCAGAAGGTAATGGAGCGAGCAAACTATGTCTGGAATCTGGCACCACTCTCAGGTTGTGCTGTTAGCGATGTAAATTTAACTTGTCTCCTTTGCCAGTGGTGACGGGGTATCTCTCTGACTTGTCCAGTCATTGACGGGTCTTAGACTGATGTGGGATGTGACGACCCGCCTGCCCTATGTGTGGTGTTCAATGCATGTTTTTTTCTGTAAATTGTAATTGCTTCATATAATTTCCTTCCTCTTGACCTTTATTTTTCTTGTGGGTTTTCACGCGGATGCATTTCATCCATCACAAACACATCTGTAACAGCACATAGATCCATTCTCAGCTGAGCTACCAGCCTGCACAGTGAAAATCTGGTTCGGTACAGTAGCTCCTGCTAGTCTGCTCTCACCTGTCATCCCAACATGCCCTTGAACAAAAGTTGCTTTGTGTAGAGAAGAGCAGAACCCCACCTTAAATAACCCTTGTCCACCACGTATTTCTTGTTGGCAGAAAGTTCAGCCCTTCTAAGACACCAAGGGATGCCTCATTACCCATGTTTACATGGACACAAATATTCGGAACAAAAGGCTGATCGGAATAAAAATGCTTCATGTAAACACGTCAATCGGAAGATTCTGATCCGATTCGGCTCATTCGGAAAGAAATTATATTCCGAGCGAGAGGGGTGGTTTATGCTCCAGTCCGTATTTCGAACCGCATCTATGTTCACATTTATTCCGATCGCGACCTCCTGTTTGGGGTAAAATTACCCTCACTGAGCATGTGTGCCACTCATGTCCTCCCGCTCTGTCCTCCTGTAACACAGGAGCATTATGCATTGCTCAGCCCGTAGCTCAAACACAGAGAACAGTAGCAACAAAAGTAGGGCTTTCAGAACCTGGCGCAGGTACATTCTGTAAGAGTGCCCAGTTTCAATTGCAGGGAAAAGCGCGAAAGTCCAAAGTGTAGCCACATCTGCGTTTGTTTATTGTACAAGCGGAAATACAACTTCTTCTTCTGCAGTTAATTTAGGGAAATTAGACGAATCTGCACATGTCAAAATGCTGCTATTCTGATTAAAGCTTGGTGCATGTATATGCCCGTCATGATCTGATTATTTGATTTAGCGTCCACATAAAAAGTGGATTCGGATTTCCCATCCCACAAGGTTTTAATCTGATTAAGACATTTTGCGCACGTAATCATAGCTGTTGTGCGTGGTTGGCACATACTGCAGATGCTTGAAGTAGCCCTAGGATGAATCTACAGGATGAATCTGTTTGTGCAAGGAAGTTGCGTGCTGCTGTGAAGAAAGCACATTAACCAGTAATGAGAGGAAATGAATCAGCCACTAAAACAAATATAAACATCTCTGACTGACTGTCTTACTCTATTTCCTAGACGCTGCTTGATAGGACACAATTTCCGATTATGTTTTCCACATGACAGACCAATGTCCTTAGTTTTTTGTGTCATTTTCTAAATAATGAATGGTTATTGTATTTTAGTAATGATGTAAAGTACCTGCATGTTTCCAAACTGTAAATGCCATCATACAAGAACATAGTGTGTAAAAGTTTTAAAGCTTAAAATTACACTTTTGCATTTCAGGTGGACTTTAATATGATGATAATATTAGTAACTAAAGTCAGTCTGATGTTCATAAATCCTCTATGGGACATCACTGGCACAATGAGCATAATTTATGTGTGCAATGCAGCACACCTGGGCAGGAGGGGCATAAGACTGTCCCTCCTGCAAAGACAATTGATTAATTTTGCTCATGCGGAACCTCAGGGGTTAAGTCCAATACAGCAGTTTACACTGCGGATGGATGTTCGCTAGTACAGAGGAGTCACATGCTCCAACGGAACTGCAGATCCCACACAGATTTCTGCCAAGCAAGAAGGGATTTACTTTAGTTTGAACGTGTAAGGAGAGGGTTGTAAGTGTGGGGAGGGGGGGGGGTTAATTTTGAGGAAAGATGTGGAGAGAGGACGCAACCCCGTGTAGCACAGAGGAGGCATTAGGGCATAGCTGCGGGATGTTTCATTACCCCTCACTTGTGGTCGTAATTTCAGTTTTTAAACAGCTAGGAGAAAAGGAAGGAGAGGAAGGTTGGGGCTCGCATTAACTGCTGTGGTTATGCACGGAGGCTCCCGACGTGCGTCTGCATGAAACTCCTTCTGGATTTACTGACGAATAGCTGGAGTTTGGAGACGCTTTTGTCTGTGTCCTCTGTAGAGACCAGGAAGAACTGTAAGTACCTGTGATCTTTTATGCATCCAAGTTTCATCTGAATAATAAAGCATGAAAGCAAAGAGATGAAGGGGAAGTAATGGAAGTCTGTAGCCTTTAAATAATACAAGTATACGTCTTTCACAGCCGTAATGGTTGGTAATTAATTTAATGTCAGAGTTAATAGGTGTCGTCTCTTGAGCCTCTTATCACTTGTGCATTACTGCATCTCGCACACTATCTCACTTCCATTAGAGCCACGGTGCAGTGCCTAACCATTGTATATGTATAGTGTCACTGGTCTCTCAAGGGATTTCCCGACTGCTGCTAAGACATTGGCCCTCATTAGCATGTGAATATGTTCCTGGGGCAGGAGAGTTTTAGCAGTTGTCAGCACTCCCAAGCACATCATTTTTAATCTGGGAAGTGATCAATCATCTTTTTCTACTTGTTTGCTGCTCCACTGCCAGCAGCCACAGCGGAGTGTGATCCCGTTGTTGTTGTTATTGTCTCTCGGGCCAAAAGGCAACCTGCACAGCTTTCTCGAAATGAGCCGGGAGACGTGGATGTATGTTCTGGACTGTATTTCATCATTTTTCTCAGATAGTCTGTTGCATTTGATATAACAAGAGGTTATTAAATGTTCATGCTGCAAGTTTCCCTTAAATCTCTCTGTTCGAGCTTCACAACAGCAGAATTAATGAGAGCTTTTTTTAGCCGCCATATTGAATAAGATTCTGTTTCACTACAAAAGCATGATACAGGAAAAATAACTGTTCTTTAGTCAAGAGGAGTGAAAACCCCATTGCCTCGGTCCCCTTTTAGAAGAAATATGATTTTTGTTTTTCTGCTGAATAGAGAGTCAGGGAGCCAGCGCTCTTAATTTTTCATGATACTCCAAATGAATATAAAATGAAACACCATTTGAGTTTCCTCCCCGTGGGTTGGGTTGGGTTGGGTTGGGTTGGGTCGGGTCAGGTTAGTAGTGCCATGATTCATTATTTAAGGATTTTGTCTCTAAGTTTTTACTTCTGTTCAAGTTTAAATATAATTCAATTAAGTTCATATTCAAATACCTGTCAAATGGCAGGTGCCCCGCAAAAGTGTCAGGGACACTTTGCTAATATTGTTTTTTTTTTTTTTAATTCAGTTGGTGCTGCTAATGACAAACATGTACTTGTCAATTTTACTTTATTGGCCCACCAGTCATTTTTTTGTTATTGACTAAAAATGAAAAAAAAAAATAACCTTGAAAAAACTTGAAAACAATTATTTAAAATTTCTTTTATTGAAGCCGAAATTCTTCAGCTTTTTAAATGTGAGTATTTTTCAGTTTTGTGTGGTCAACTAAGATAGTAATAAAGCTGATCCGTGTACAAATATTAATGGTAACCGTGATATTATAAAGTGGAAAAAAGCTAATGTATCAATAATACGTACAAAGATTTTGGTGCAGAAGTTTTTGGGCCTTGCAGATCTTTTGTTAATCAATTCAACTGGTTACCTTTATACTATTCTATTATCAAGTGAAGTACTTCTTTTTGTGTATTGACCATAATATGGTTGTATTTTCTCTCCACCTCTCTGCAGATAATGTGTAAATGACATTGCTGATTAGAAATGTTATGTTTATTCTTAAACAGTGTTTCTTCTCTGATTATTTTCTTCACTGATTATTCAATTTTTTTTCTTGATAGTTTGGTCTACAGAATGTGAGCACATGGCAAATGTAAAGTTCTTAGAGCCCATGGCGGTGTCTTAAAATTTGTGCAGCAAAGATGATTTAAGGTTAAGAATTTTGTTTTATATTAATTGTACACTGAACATTGTTGTGGTTGTGGATTGTCACTTGGATTGAGCAATACATTGGATAACAACAAAACAATCAGTGGTAGAAATAATCAAGTCAAAACAATAAATAACTTTTCTGTTGTTAAACTCGAGTTACTCCAAATCATTTGTTTCATTCCTAAATTCATTTGCCTTAAAAGGCTGATGTTTGAGTATTTCTTGACAGACATCATTTGATAGTTTCTTCCCCTGAGGGTCGAAGTCACAGCCGGTTTATTGAATATTTTTGGCGTTTCCTATTTGTGTGTTGACGCCTCTCAGTCCTGCTTGACCGCAGTTTTCCCGTCGGTTCTCCACTCAGCTGTGAGTTCCATCTGTGCTGTGGTCCATCTGTGTTTTAGTGTTGGCTCCCAAGTTGCATGGTTGTAATCCCCCAAGCAATACCCAGCCAACATGAAGCCTCTCTGCTGTGGAATGGCTCCCAGCCCTGTGCTCTGGCTTGTGGCATGAAAGCTTCTGTTGGTATCACTGGTGATGTGCCTATAAGGAGACCTACGCAAGTGTGCTGTTACCACTCATCAGTAACCCGATGCTGATGTGACTCCAGTACCAACTGTATGCAGCAGCAGCAGTGCAAAGTCCGCTCAGATGATGAATCGTGTTCCCTTTCATTTGTGTGTTTTTGGCCTTTGCTATTAGTATCTCTGGCTCTGAATGGGGCACTAAGATGTTGGTTTAGTGGTGAGACTAAAACTTCAAAAAGGTTTCCAATAATTGTTTTCGACAAATGCTAAGGCCATTAACTGCAGGTTGTTTCGAATGTGCAAATAAATTGCCCTCATCTAAAATGCAAAAAAAGGCCTTTGTTTGTAAATTAATTCAGCAGTTTCTTTCTTTTTTTTTTTTTTTTTTTTATTTAAGCCTCCCCCAGTTAAAGGTACCTTTAGACACGGCCAGAAAATGTCAGGCCACTTAAACAGCACCACACTGTTCCTTTCGTTTCCAGAGCAACCAGCTCTGCAGGAGGAGAAAGCAAAATTACATCCCCTCAAATTGTAGTGTATGTGTGAGTGAAAGAGGTAGGGTGGGGGAGATGCTCACCGCAGGACCCTGCAAAATCTTTTTTTCCCCTTTAAACTCTGTTCATTTTTAACACTTTATTTTATAATCCTCGTGTGTCTCTCCATTTGAGATTACCAAATCCCCCTCATTTTATGGTGATTTATATCGGACGAGGAACGCATTGTTTACTATTTTCCAGAAAACTCAATTGCATATTATGAATCTTTCAAAGAAAGACTTGCATTTGAAAACAGTCTGTCAAACCATCTGTAGATTTTAACAAATTGTTTGAATTTTACATTGTGGATTGCACGGTGTTGATGACGTCTAAAGAGACACTTCCCATTATGAATCCATGTCTCTGCTTTCAACAGTCTTGTTAATATAGAGTTTCCCTGTTTAAGCTTTTCTTTACCTTCCCTCGTGCGAGTCCCACCATAAACTTCTTTAGAAGTGCATGTCTGTTGCTGTCAAACTGAGAATGTCTGGAGCCACTTGGGGCAATTTATTCAGTTGCCTGTAATTGCAGACATTAGCTAACATTTGGCATATGGCCGGCAGTCCACAACGGACGTGAGAATGATGTGTAGGTGGTAAAACAGTAAACAGAGCGGGAGGAGACAGACGACAGTGTGATGAGTTAACAGCCTCAGCTTGGGCTCTGCTGCCACAAACAAAAACATTTTATTTTTTGTTTGCTTAACAAATCAGGTTTTTCTCTAATTGTAATTTTTTTAAATATCCTTCCCATTGCTGATCCAAAATTTAGGCTTTATTGCCAGTCTGAGAAGTTAATAGCTATACAGTAACAGGCTAATGTAATAGATATTAATGTTGGATTGACACTCGTTAAGTATTTTGGGTTTGAAGCTGCCAGCAACGTGGCGACGATCTTCGCTGAGGGTCCAAGCACTGAAACTGACACGGCTTTTAATGTGAGATTCATCTTCCGTTGCTCGTCTGTCATCACATTTTAATGCGCTGCAACATGAGCTCACTCTCCCCAGTGAGTTCTCTGTCCAGGCAGCCACACTGTAAGTGTTTTAAACGTCAAAGAAATTTGTGTGATAGTCTCACCTATTAAGGTCAGACCTAAGATCAATTTAAATGACAAATGGAGTTTATTGTATTAAGGCCCGTGATGTGGACTGTAATTTGCCCCAAAGGGATGGCCTAATAGTATTTTATAAGAAGTCATTGAATGTCTAATGTGTCGTGAGATTGTGGTGGAAGTGAAATGAGATAGAAGTGGGCGGTGGGGGCGCAGAGGACATACGTGACCTAGCAGCTGACGGAGTTGACCTTCATCTTATCCTCCCTAGTTGTTAATGTGCTGGAAGGTGTGCTTTAATTTCTTTACTGCCAGTGTGGTTCTTTTGTATCTAGCAGGGTTTTTCTTTCTTATTTGTTTTTTTTATTGCATTCAGTGTATTTATGGTGCACTGTAAACATGAACCTAGTGTAATTGAGAACATGTTGTTAGCATGTGGTCTGTTTGGCAATGTGCAAGTGTGCGGCAAATCAAACAAAGCACAACACTGTGATCAGGCGACAGTGTACAAGTTGATACGAACCTGAGAACTTGCTGGGTGCAGTCCAGCAGGTTTATTTAAGCTGACAGTTTGCCTCTTTATAATATTTTGTCTTTGAAGACAAAACTGAGACTTCTTCCCTCATTTAATAAAAACTTTTAGTAGAGGGAATGAAGTGGAAATAGGGTGTAGTCATATTTTCTCACAAAATCACTATAGTTTTAGACTGTTTGCCGTTTAATATTTTTACTTGATGTTTTCATTGTCTACTTTTGTTCTTGGTAGTTTTTTCCTGCATTTTCAGTATATTCCTAACAAAATCTTAATTCTTTTGATGGCTCAGATATTTTGCAGATGTATTCATTCATGTTTCTTGAACCACAAAGGTGCGCATCTAATGGCAATTTTTCATGCCCAGTCTATATCGAGAATAATCGAAAAATGCTGGTTTCACTTTTCATCAATTTAATTAGCGTGGAAGCTGATTCACAGCACTGAAACCGCATTGAAATTGAAGCATTGAAATTGAAACCTGGTTTTCTGCGATTTTCAAACTTGTAACAAATTCCTCCTAGACGTTTTTCCCAAGCAACTTCAACTTTGGTTAGAATAGTCTTGAAACCATCAACATTGTTCCAGAAAACATCAACATTTTTTCTATTGTTGTTGTATAGTGTAACTGTGACAGCACAGTGAATTTTGACGTTTGAACATGAAACATGAATTTGTTTCCATAGCAACCCCTGAAAAGAACTCGTCATTAGAATCCTCCGCCAGAGGAATGTGAATGACACGTCAGTCTTTTGATGTCGGATTTTCCTGAGCAGAGCTTATGTCTTTAATGGTATATGACATATTTCCCCCATCATCAAAGAAGTTCACAGGTCACAGCAGTGCTATAGAAAACAGGCTTGCTCGTTTCCTGTATACATCTTCTTTAACGAGAAACTGTCAAAAGGGGACTATTTGTACGTGACGTGTTTTCTCAAATAATGTTTCAAAGACGACTCTGGCATGTTTCATAATGAAGGAATAAAAAAGGCATTCACTAAGACAGCTGTGTTTTAACATCTGCTATCACTGTGACAACCACAGACATGTTCAGCTGACAGCTGTCAGTTAATAGAGTGGCTCATTAATGCAAAACGCAACAACAGTCAGTGCATCTGTCTCTTCACTATGAAAACGAACTGAAAATTCTGGATTCAGACTCAGAAGTAATGGATTATTGTTCAAGAATCTTCTCAAAACTGTTCAAAGTTGATTGCAGCTTTAAGTATTGTTTTTAATAATATT
>KV751338.1:5584317-5615214 GCA_001698575.1 Mola mola
TCCACAGTTGGATGTAAAGCAGAAAAAATAGAGTTTTCCTATGATTTCATCTCAAATATTTGGCTATGTAGCCTAACTAACCATGTGCTTGCTGGCTGTGGGGAAAAAAATATTCTTTTTTTATTAGGGATTTCCTAGAAGGCAGGTGGTAATTTTTCTAAATCCTAATGTCTCCTCTGTGTACAGGCACCAGGGTTTGGCTTTGGGATAGCCATATCAGGAGGTCGGGATAACCCTCATTTTCAGAGCGGCGAGACCTCCATTGTCATCTCTGATGTGCTAAAAGGAGGCCCAGCTGAAGGCCTGTTGCAGTAAGATTGTGTCTCTATTATTGGCAGGATAGTTATTTTCTGCCTTATTAGTATTAAATTACTCTTTCGGTACAGAGTAACTCCAGCATGTCTGTCCTCTCTTTGTCCCCTCTCTAGGGAAAATGACAGAGTGGTTATGGTCAATGCCGTCTCCATGGACAATGTGGAACATGCATACGCAGTCCAGCAGCTTCGTAAAAGTGGAAAAATTGCCAAAATTGTAAGCGTCAGCATGCTATTATGACTTGTACTATTTTGTGGCCATTTGTTGGAAGTAAATGTAAGGCAGGAACTTCAGTGTGTTACATATTAACATGCTTGGCGTTTTCAGTATTTATATATTTCATATTTGAGTCCTTGTGGACGTGTACAATGATCGGGGGAATGATTGCTGTCGCTGATTGGTCGTCCTGCTGATCTTACATGTCATTTTCTTCTGTCAGACAATCAGGCGGAAGAGGAAGGTGCATGTCCCCATGGGTCGCCTTGGGGAGAGGGAAACTATGTCAGAGCATGATGAAGAGGAGGACAGCTATGATGAGGAAATATACGAAACGAGGAGCGGACGCAGCGGCGCTTACAGCGGTGTGGGCGGGGCCATGGGCAGGCGCAGTGGGCGGAGCAGCGGGCGGAGGGACAGGGAGCGTGAACGCAGCGGCTCACGGGAGAGGAGTCTCTCCCCACGCTCAGACCGCCGCTCACACAACCTGCCCCCACGTCCTGCCAAGGTTACGCTTGTCAAATCCCGTAAAAATGAAGGTGAGGCTCGCTAAATCGAGGAATTAAAAAGGAGGGCGGATGATAGGGGCCTTGCTCTGATAAACCAAGGAAACCACCTACTATTTTATTGACCTTGTATTACCAGACAGCCGAAACCTTTAGGGAGAGAATAAGATCTCCAGATCACTAATGGTCAACTGCCAGGGTAAACAAAACTCGCCAGCCACGGGCTGAAAAATGAACCCAAGTAAAAAGAGCAATTAAGCTTCTTTAATCTGCGCTGTTAATCCTCGTGAGAGTAACGACTTGAGCTCAATGCAGCACGGTCATGTGAACTCTTGTGCTAACATCGTCTTTGTTGCTGTCGTTCACTTTGTAAGCAGAATATGGCCTGCGCCTGGCCAGCCACATCTTTGTCAAGGACATTTCCCCCGAGAGCCTGGCAGCCAGAGACGGCAACATCCAGGAAGGGGATGTTGTCTTGAAGGTGGGGAACGGGCGGTGGATGGACGCAACATTTGATATTCACCATATCAAAGCAAGAAGAAAACTATCGACAATGTTACATTATTTTCAGTCCTTTCATTTGCTCTAGATCTGTTTGCATCTGATCTAGTTTATTGCATGAGCCTAATGTGTGACAATTTTCTATTTTAAAATGACAAATTGAGACTTTTTAAAGATTGTCTTATTTTTAACTGAAATCATTGGCTGTTTTTTTTAATGGCTTCTTTTGCTGATTTCTTTCAGATCAATGGCACAGTGACAGAGAACCTCTCCTTGATAGATGCCAAGAAGCTGATAGAAAGGTCGAAGGGCAAGCTAAAAATGGTCGTTCAGAGGGATGACAGGGCGACCCTGCTAAACATCCCCGACCTCGATGACAGCATTCCTTCAGCCAACGCCTCTGACAGAGACGGTGAGAGGGATGGATTTGGCTGACGCAGGGACGCGTCTCACACGTCAGTTTTTCATATCAGATTTCAGTCTGCAGTCACTCAACAGTGGCTCTTGTTTGATCAGACATTTCAGATATCCATTCTTTGGCATCCGATCATTCCAATCGATCGCATGACAGACATCGTAGCAGCCGCTCTCGCTCTCCAGACAGACGATCCGAACGCTCGGACCACTCCAGACACTCGCCCCCGCAAATCAGCAACGGCAGGTAAAGACCATCCACCCACAAATTCATTTTTAACCTTCATTTTAAAAAAAACAACCCAAAAAACAGCCATATTTCTATACATTAATTCAGTTATGTTACTATTTCTGCTACTGTCTCACTTCAGTTAATATTAAACTTTAGCAATCCAGTGTTATTGATAATTGAGATTTCAACAACAACATTAACAAAACTAGATTTTTACAGATTACCGGCCCTTACTGGCCAGTTTTTTAGTTAGAATGACCTTTGTGTGTTTATTTATTTATAAGCAAAGATTCCATAAATACTTATGCAAAATTGGCATGTTTTGCTGCTACAGATACATGGAGAACAAGCAATTTAATGGTTCCGCTGAATTTTACTGTCTGTATGCATTTCTGAGATTAAAATATTAATATTTTTATATTACTGAATTGACTGGGCTTGTGTCAAAGTTTATGAACATTTTTTTTCCCTCCATTTGTTATTCGCTTTGAAGATTTTTTTGTTTTAATACCAGCCTTCAGCCAATTGAACACTTCTTTGAGCATAATCTTGTTTTAAAGTACCTCATTAATTCTTTATGTACGCTTGAAGGAGCAGCGGATTCCTTTCCCCTGTCAAACAGCTCATTGACCTGAGAAAATCTAAAGTCAAATGAAATTGAGTCAGTCTTGGTCAGAATTAAAGTTGAGAGCCAGACAAAATCTCTGCACCCAAGCTGATATTATTTTGTGACCTTAAAAATTATAGCATATGGCAAATTACAGTAGCAACCCTTTTAATGATAATAATTATGTTTTTCTGCCCTTTTTATTCCCTTTATACTTCACCAGCTGGAGAATACTGTAAGTTTGACACCATTACCTGCTCTACGTAGTAGTAGTAGTGGTGGTAGTAATCGTAGTAGTGGTAGTCAATCTTGAATAGATGTAAGGTAGATTAATAGATGTCTGGTTCTAGGTGTTAGGACCTTATCTACAAACAGCTTTAAAAACATGTCAAGTTTCTAATGGATATATAAAGAGATTGTGCAAGGAAATTAAGTGTTTTTTGTCACAGCAAATTATCATTTTAATTGTGACGTGTAGGGTTGTTTTCTTGAGATCAAAGCATCACAACATCCCTGAGTCTAAATGTTTTGGTGGGGAAACTCCATGTTTGGCATGAGCACAACATGGTTCCAACAAAAGGCTGTCAGCAACCATCAGTGTCAGCTGTCTCTCCATCAACATGTGGCTGAGCTTTTTTTAAGATCTTTCTGTCTTTATATCTGTAGCACCTGGCTCGGCTTTTCTCTCTTTTTCTGTTGAATCAGTTTTATTTGTACAATATTCACAGTTCTGTATATGTTTAGATGCCGGAATCCAAAATGTGTTACGATGAATTACTTTTGACGTAACTGGGCCAATGGGGCTTTTCATTAATGTATGAACAATGTAATTAACAGGAAATAGATGCCAGCACTGGGTGTTATTGTTTGTCTGAACCTGATCTGTAAACTATGACCTGTGTCTCAGTTCAGGAAATTGCCAGTTTACATGGAGGGCCTCCTCTGGGATGAGCAGAAAGAGAAGTTTGTCCCTCTGTAGTCAGCTCAAACAGGGTCCCTCGGGGATAATTGGGCGTCCAGCCTGTGAATAACGCATTATTTTGCCAGTGAGCGGGCATGTGACCAGAAAGTGGGAGTAGGAGCCATTAATCCCTACCCCTGGACACCCTGCTTTGCTTACTTCTGTTCCCTTCTGGTTTCAAATACTTTGGCTCTGCCAGCATTCAGCAACACATGGGGAAATTCTATAATCATTTACAGATATCTAACTCATAATTGGACAGGGTCATTGTGTATCAGTTTACACAGCTTTACTGTTTTAAAACTGGTGTGGGAGTCAAATGTTTGCTGGTCTAAAGCCAGAGCCGCACAGCGAAATTAGCTTAGGATGGAATCCACTCTGCCCCCTTTGATAAGCTGCTCCTAAAATAGAGCACAAAAGAGTGGAAAGATGAAGTGGTTACAATTAAGATTAAGATCCAGACTCGAGCGGTTCTTTTCACTTTTTTTTTTTTCTCTATTCAGCCAGTGTTTCCAGTATGTTTTGTTCATTGTAGTCAAAGAGTTGTGGCCCTCCTGCTCCCTTGTTGCCTCCAAGCTGTACATCTCATAAGTACACTATTTATATAAAGTCATTTATTTCTTTTCTTAAGAAAATCTACAAAAACTTGTACTTTTTTTTTTTGCAGCCACAGAAGTCGTGACGACGAACGGCTGTCAAAGCCGGCTTCAACACCAGCGAAGCTAGCTGAAGAGGTTCCTCTGCCAAAAGCAAAGGAGTCATCTATTGCGAGAGAAGAAAAACAACTCTCTCAACTCCCAGGTCAGTGATTTAACAAGCAGCCATTAATCCACATCACTATGTTTACGTAAATTTTAAAATCAGAATCCACAATAGAAATGTGTTCCTTGAATTTACATATTGTATCCATACATACAGTAAAGGTTTTCCTGCCAATAGTAAGCAAAACATTACCCTTATGGCGGTGAAATGAAATCTTTTTTGAGCCAGTCATTTTTGCCCTTTTTCAAAGCACAGCTACCGAAAAGAGTTAAGCCCAGACGCCTGCTGAGCCTGGCTGTTTTTGCCCGGAGCCGAGCGAAAATAAACTAAATGAGCTGATCTAGTCTGACGTCCCTCATCCAGCCTAGAGCCCTCTGCTGTCTTTCTGTTTGACCTCTCTGCTCAGGACACTGTGTGCCTCGTGTGTATTTGTCTGCTAGTGTCTGTGTGGTAATATGAAAAGTTGTGGGGGTTTTTTTTAAATTGATGCGTATTATCAGTTTTGTGCCTGCAGCATTTCTACATCTTGACTGTGTGTGAGGAAGCATTTGTTTGCTTCTGAGGGTGTTTGGTGACATTTTGTGTTCATCTGTCTTGTGTTTTTTTTAATTCAGAGCCCAAGCCGGTGTATGCTCAGCCTGGACAGCCTGATGTAGACCTGCCAGTCAGTCCTTCTGATGCTCCTGTGCCAAGTGTTGCCCATGACGACAGCATCCTACGGTAAGACTGAAAACATGATATTTAATCTAAAGGACTACATAGATTTTTTTTAGTTTTGTTTTTTTGCCTCAGTGCATGTCCTGTTCTTGTTTGTCTATACAAATCGGGGCATTTTGGCTGCCACAAGGAATAGATTTTAAAGTTTCTGCCAAGTTTCTGGCAAATTAGTATTTTGCACTTGTTCACAAGGTAATAAGCAGCTTTGAACGTGCTGTAATTTGGATTGTGCGTGAAAAAGTAGTGTTTTTTGGATTTAGAGCAAAAATATATTAAATGGTCTTCAATATGTTCTGCAAGACTATTTTATAAGAGTTATCCAGCAATTGGACATTTGCTGCAGAGTTAACAGTCTGAACAAAAGGGAGACTTGGCTGGCATTGAGCAGTCACTCATGTATATTCATAAAGCGAATTTTGCATTGGAAAGACAGAAATGCCATCAGATGGTGACAATTCAAAAGAATCAGCCTCACTGCTGTCTTTCTTCACCCTCCCCAGGCCAAGCATGAAGTTGGTGAAGTTCAGGAAGGGGGAGAGCGTGGGGCTGCGGCTGGCTGGGGGGAATGACGTGGGCATTTTTGTAGCTGGAGTGCTGGAAGATAGCCCGGCTGCTAAAGAGGGTCTAGAGGAGGGCGACCAAATTCTCAGGGTGAGATACTTTTAGTTTTAACACTGACTGTTTTAAGCTAAAATCTAGTGATTTCTTTTCACGTTGTGAAAATGGGATTGCAAAACATTACATGTCTGAAAAACATGGAACTGTTATTTTATTTTACAAAGAACTTCTAGTTTCATTGCCATATGTTAGAAAATGACACCTGATATTGTCTGTAAGTAGCCATGTTTTATGGGACATGGATCCTCAAGCGTTTCCCTTTTTTACACTGGCTGATCTGAAATTCTTGTACCTTTTAAGCTGGTTTCTTAGCAATGGCCCCAAGGGAGCACACACACACGCACACACATAAAAAAACTGTCTCTTCTCTCTCTGTTTGTCCCGTTTCCTGAATGCAATATATCTCACCATTTGCACCTCCTCCTTTCTCCAAGTATAATGAGGAATGGCTTGTATTCATGCAGTGCAGTAAAACCTGCTGTTACCCAGGCAGCATTGAAAACAGGAAGAACAATGTTAGTGAAGGTTCCTCAGGAGGAAGTGTAAAGCAATAACGTTTGTGTTCCCAAATTCCAGGTAAATAATGTTGATTTTGCGAACATAATCCGAGAGGAGGCGGTGCTTTTCCTCCTGGACCTTCCTAAGGGTGAAGAGGTGACAATTCTGGCCCAGAAGAAAAAAGACGGTAAGTGAAGTGAGTGAGGAGATGAGACAAATAAATTTCTATTAGCCTAGCGTCTCTGACTCACTGCTCTTACCTCTGCAGTGTATCGGCGGATTGTGGAGTCGGATGTTGGCGACTCCTTTTACATCCGGACACACTTTGAGTATGAGAAGGAATCTCCCTATGGGTTAAGCTTTAACAAGGGAGAGGTGTTCCGTGTGGTGGACACCCTCTACAATGGCAAGCTGGGCTCCTGGTTAGCCATTCGCATCGGCAAGAACCACCAAGAGGTTGAGAGGGGCATAATCCCCAACAAAAACAGGTGACAACTTCTTTACAAACAAGTGTCAGTTGCTGCAGACTGACATGCAGGATAAATGTTTGTCACAACAGCAGGCTGTTATTTACTATGATAATCATTACTGAGTAATGTCCTTAGGTATTGGCAGCGTTAAGCTTAGGTTTGCCAAGTTTATGACATATCCATTAACTTGTGTGACATTAAGAACTGCCCCTATTCTTTCTGCCATTTGTCAACAGAGCGGAGCAGCTCTCCAGCGTCCAGTACACTCTCCCCAAAACAGCCGGCGGTGACCGGGCTGACTTTTGGAGGTTTCGTGGGCTTCGTAGTTCAAAGAGAAACCTGAGGAAGAGTAGAGAGGACCTCTCCTCCCAGCCTGTCCAAACAAAGTTCCCAGCATATGAAAGGGTTGTACTGAGAGAGGGTGAGGAATGTTAACATGTCTGCACAGGGATACCGTATGTCAGTTTTAGACTGAATCTACATTCTTTCTAGGTTTGTTAATATTTTTATTTTCTCTGCAGCTGGTTTCCTGAGGCCTGTGGTGATATTCGGGCCCATCGCTGATGTTGCCCGAGAAAAACTCTCCAGAGAAGAGCCAGATCTTTTTGAGCTTGCAAGTATGTTCATATGCATCATATTGCACACATGTTGAAGAAGACATCTCCGGTCATAAGGTTTTTTTTTTTTGTTTTTTTACGTAAATCCCTATATACTGTTTACCAGAGAGTGAACCGAGAGATGCAGGAACAGACCAGCGTAGTTCAGGAATCATCCGTCTTCACACCATCAAGCAGATCATCGACAGAGTGAGCATACATTCTTTTATCATACACAGTACATTGTATGTTTTAACATTATTTTCATCTGTGATTGTCCCTGTCTTTGTCTCATAAAGGACAAACACGCTGTGCTGGACATCACTCCGAACGCTGTGGACAGGCTCAACTATGCTCAGTGGTACCCAATTGTAGTCTTCCTAAATCCCGACAATAAGCAGGGTGTAAAGAGCATGAGGACCAGACTGTGTCCAGAGTCGAGGAAGAGTGCGAGAAAGCTCTATGAGAGAGCTATCAAGCTGAGGAAGAATAACCACCACCTGTTCACCAGTGAGTGTTTAAAACTTAATATAGTCTCTTTCACTGTTTATCAGCGATCAAGTGATTGACTCAAATATATTTTCTCTTAGCCACCATCAACCTGAATAATATGAATGACGGCTGGTATGGTGCTCTTAAAGAAACAATCCAGCAACAGCAGAACCAACTAGTGTGGGTATCGGAGGGGAAGGTGAGAGACGGGCCTGTTCAAGTTTTCACTTTTTTTTTTTCCCCATCTGCTGTTCTGGCTGAGCGAATGTGAAATGATTGTTTCGTTCCACTATTCAGGCGGATGGAACTACAGAGGACGACTTGGATATCCACGATGACAGACTGTCCTACCTGTCGGCGCCAGGAAGTGAGTACTCCATGTACAGCACAGACAGCCGCCACACTTCCGATTATGAGGACACCGACACAGAGGGCGGAGCGTACACGGACCAGGAGCTGGACGAGACTTTGAACGACGAAGTGGGTCTCCCAACGGAGCCCGCTATCACCCGTTCCTCCGAACCTGTGCGAGAAGACCCGCCTGTAATTCAGGACACACCTGGTTACCCTGGATACCAGCACCCTGCGCCTGAACCAGCCAGTCGTATAGACCCCTCAGGGTTCAAAATGGCCGCTCCACAACAGGTAGAGTTCATTTTTGTATTTTCTAGGCGGGCCTCCACAGGCTGCGCCCCTCAGAGGTGTATGCATGGCTAAAATTATTGGACTGCAGAGCAGAGGAGTAGCTCGGTTGTGTTCACTGATGTGTCCGGACCTTTATCAACATTAAATATCCTTAACTAAGTCATAAACATGTTTTAGAAGCTACCGTTACATTATGTATTCAAGACACATAAGCGAGTACATTCTCTGGCTGGTGTAAAACTGCTAGAGTATAACAAAAAAGATCAGGGTGTTGGGGTGAGCTTATACTTTGTGTACCCTTAGCCAGCCATGTCATAAATGTCTTTTAACAATGCTTCACAGCAAGATGAGGCTGCTCTGCCAATGCCCTCGTTGCTGCCGACGGTGGTAGCACCCCCTGCTGTTGAGCAGCCTGAACAGCTAGAGGGTGTGCACCTAGAGGGGCCGCCTGCTGCAGCCACAGCTCCTCAGGCCAACTCACTTAGCAGCCCCAGTCCTGCCCCTGAGCTTAATCATCCCCCACCACCACCACATGAATCCCAACCGTCTGGACCGCCTGGTCCAGAACCAAAGGTACCCGCTGTTTCATCAGCCACTCGGACGGGGCCTGGGGCCCAGCCTGCTGTTTTAACTGCCTGTCTTCTCGCACATGCTTTTCACTTGCTCTCTGCATGATCTGCCCACACTGTGTGCCTCTGGCTCCCAGAGAAATGTGTGACAAACTAGTCCACATGCACTACACTGGGCTGGGAGACCAGAAGGACTGGTATATCTGAGTCTTTAACCAGGATGAAGACATCTACAACCACCCCTAACTGTTGCCTCTTCCTTCCTTTGCATGGCTCCTAATGTTTTTTTGGATTCCTTTCAGTGTTAACTCTTGTCTGTAGATGAACAATAGTAGCACTTAACACTGGCATCATAGTGGTAGATGTGTCGTCTGTTGTAGTGCCAGTAGTCTGACATTGCATTAGATGCAAACTGAATGGTGGTTGCATGATGAAAGTTAACCTGCAGACAGTACTATTGATAATGATCCTATGGAAAAACAAATGTACATCAGCACACTGCGGTGTGTCTTCTGTTCAGTGGTTTTGTCCTTGTTAGATGCCAACAAATCAGTCTTCTTCCATAGGAATAATTGTAACTAGATTTGCTGTCTACAGGCTACACATCTCATGTTTGAAATGAGGCCTTTCAGAAATGTGCAAATTCATTGTGAGTTTACTATTTATGAAATGTATAAAACCCAGTTTTGCTCTTATGGAATTCTCATCATTCTTGAAAGGCATCTTATCAAACAAGCATTCAGAGCTGTTCCTAAATAATGGACTAAGGTTTGTTTGTGTAATTGCATTTTAAATTGATGTTTATGTAATTAAATGGTAAGGATTATTTCCTAATGATTTGGTTAATGACGTACACGTTCCTCAAGTTTTTTTTCCAAGTATTTCTTATAATGCTGAAGTTATTCTTAATCTGTTGCTGGGAAATACTGTAATTTTTTCCCAGATTGCTTTTCATATTGCAGCATATAGTGGTTGTTAAAAATCTTAAAATAATGAAGATCTGACGCATATAACATTTATGTTGTTTCTTTACAGATGTACAAGAAAGATTTGTACAATATGGAGGACCCTGTGCGAGTTAACCATGGCCTGAAGCAGTCCAAGAGCTACAGTCACCAGCCGCCGTACCAGGACAAACAGCCATACCGTGAATACGACCACCCGCCTTACGGATACGATGGAGGCGGCTACACAGAACCAAAGCCTCACAGCACTGACTCTCACCTGCACTACGACAACCGTGTGCCTCATTACAATGAACAGTGGCCCCCTTATGACCAGCAGACCTCGTCCTCTCAGCCCACAGGGTTCCAGCCAGGCCACCCGCCACCCGTGGGCTACAATCCCCGGTCCCCCTACGAGGACGGACCGGGGAGGGACTACAGCCCGCCTCAGCCACGCTACGACGAGGCCCCGCCAGTGTGCTATGATGGCAGATCACGCCATAGTAAACCTGGTCCCGTTCGTTATGATGAACCCCCACCACCGCCCCCAGCTGGATATGATGCTCGCTCTCCTCATGAGACAGAACCTCACGGCTTCCCCATCAATTCACCTCGGTCACCAGAGCCTCCAAAGCAGTATTACGGAGACTCTGGTCTTAGGCCCTCCTACATTCCTGGGCCTCCAAACCGGGGTTATAAGCCAGGGATGCATGAGCCTATGATGAACTCTGAACCCACAATTCCCCCTCCTAAAACAGAGACACTGTCCTCACCAGGTGAGCCTCTGGGCTCCAAACCCCTCCCTGCACCACCCCGGGAAGACCTGGATGAGGACCCGGCCATGAAACCGCAGTCGGTGCTCAACAGAGTCAAGATGTTTGAGAATAAACGGTCTGTTTCTATGGACCGGGCCAAAGAAGGAGAGTTGTCAGCACTTAGGGTAAGATCCTCACAGATTTCACCTCAGATATTTTCAGAAAATAAATAATAACCCAGCCAGATCTCAGTAGACATGTCAGTCATAGAAGTGCACAAGAACTGCATGTTTGTGAATCAGTCCTGTGTCATGTCCAACACATCATTAGGCATCTGTGTAAAAGATCAATTCATGTGGATTAGATGCAAGAAGTACTAAAGAGATACCCCTCGTCTTTCTTTTTAAGCCTGCAGATGTTCCCAAACCTGTTAGTGTACCTGGCCCAGTCCTCAAAGCCAATTCCCTCAGCAACCTGCAACCGGAGAAGTCCACCTATAGGTATGCTGTCCTCATTAAAACGCTCCATGTTGCAGAGTAGGTTAGTGAAGGACGACTCTGAGGTCTGTGGAAAAGGTGTAATCATTTATTGTGGTTAGAGCTCCACCTAATGCAAACAAGTCACTGTGCAGCCAGCAAGACCTGTGCAGTGTGTGCAAAGTCCAAGTGTCAACCACAACTGCTACATGTTAGCAGTTCGTGGAAAATAAAATCTCATTACAAGGACATCCAGGTTGTTTTCAAGTATATTTGATAATTTCAGGTCTTTTTTGGGTCTTCAGCCTCTCGATATTTTTGGATGTCTTCCATTACTGTTGTCCAGCAGGCTTTTGTCCAATCCTGCTATGTAAATCTCTGTAGCTGTTTTTTTCTGCTTTCTCTGCAGGGCTCCCGAGCCACAGAAGCCCCATACTAAACCCTTGGATGATATAGTGCGTTCCAACCACTATGACCCAGATGAAGATGAGGAGTACTACAGGAAGCAGTTGTCCTACTTTGACCGCCGTAGCTTTGACAGCAAGGCCATGGGCCAGCCCAGTCCTGGTATCAACCGCTTCCATGATCTGCCCAAACCAGCTCAGCTGTCCTACCCATACAACAGGTATCACGGTCAGGGTGGGAAATATTGATTTTATCATGTGTGAGCAAGCCAAGGGGAACTTTCTTAGGCCATCATTCAGTACTGCTACATTTTTTGTACTGAATGATTGGTTGTTATTATAATTTTAGCATGTACTTATAAAAAATTGCTGTTGTGAAATAACAGAAAATGCAATACAGATGCAAATCTATGCATTTTAGCATATGAGTAAGAAATTTTACAGCCTGTGTGTCCATTCATGTATAGAATATTTGGATTACAAGGTGCACTTGAATGCACCATAAAGCTCACACACTTTGCCATCCAAGGCGACACAGATTTTAAACGTTTCAGTTAAGCCAGCTGCAGAATCAAAGTTGTAGCAATGAACTGCATTATTCTGTATGTATCTTCTCACTGCAGGGTTGAGTCTGTAGAGAAGGTGAGTCCAGTGGAGAAAAGGTATGAGCCCCTGCCCCAAATCAGCCCTTCCTCTCAGTATGGGCCCCCTGCATCCACCATCCCACCCAACACACTGCCCACGCTCAGTCCCAATGATGGTAAGTTTTTATCCAGCCTGACACTCAAATCAACACATATTTATCAAGATGCTCATTGCCAATGTTCCTCTAGCTTCGCTTATCTGCAATATCTGTTGTTTAGGGCTGCAACTAAGGATAATCTTTGTTATTAATCATTGTTAATTTGTTTTTTAACTGTTAGATTAGTTTGATCAATGCCAGCAACATAAACAGAATTAATGATTAATGACCAAGGTGATGCAATAAAAAAAGATGGAAGTTGAACTTGATGAAGTCTTTTTTTCAAGATTTAGATTTGGGCCTTTATTGACAAAAGCAGCATCCCTGGTGTCCTTTCAGCTTTTCATGGGAATCCTCAGTAAACCAGAAGCTGTTGTTGAAGACTAACAAGGGCTTTGTGTATAAGCAGGAAGGCTCAGTCAGAAAGCCGGTGCTACATGAATTATCACGCAATATCATGGTCAGTCTAGACTTTATTTGATCAGAATTTGGTCTGAGGTCACTGATTATTATTGCCAAATTGTATCTACATGTTGGATAAGTTCAAATCTGTCCAGTAAATTCATCAGCTCCGTGGCTTTGGAGACTTTGTTTTTGTTGATATATAAATGTTCAGGCCTAAATTTAGGATTGCTTTAGCATATGTAGTGATGTCAAAGATCTAGTAAGTCTTGCATAAACATCCATGAATATCTTTATGGCTGATAATTCTGCCTCAAGAGAGACAGTTAGATATTACATGCGACCTGTTGTCCTGTTTTGTCCGACTGATTGATAAAAATGATAGTTTGGAGTGGAAGCCTCATCAGTGTTGCTACACTAGAAGGGTCATGCGTCAACTTAAAAACATGAAATGTAAATACTTTCCAGTTATCAAATCTTTAACTAAAAAGGATTTATTAGCCAGTGATCTGGCTAGAGCTCATCTCAGTCGTCGTGATGACTGAACATTGATAAATGGACGATTACTGAAGACAAGTCCCAGATGGTCTGAGCAGCATGGTGTCTCATTGGATGGACACCTGAGTGATGATGCCTGTCATTATTGTTGTTTAGTTTGACTGAGCTTCACTTACTACTTCTGACGTATGGAGCAAAGGGTCAGATAAGTGTGTTCTGACCTCGTTTGTAAATATTTATTTCTTTATCAGTCTTTTCCAAACTTCCCTCTGGCTGCCGGCCGGCCCGCCAGTGCTTTTGAGACTTAAGTCGGGTTTTGGTGAGCCTCGGCGCTGGTGTGATTATCATTCTTGTGTTCCATGGGTCTAACTTGTTTCTCAAAGATATCTGGTCCTGGAGTGAGCGATGGCTCTTTCTTGTTTGATTTCTTGGCAGATTTCGTTTTATGGTAGACAACTTTAGTCCAAATGCTGGAGTGTGCACCAGTAGGAAGCTTTATTTTGGAAGGCTGGTTTTGGAGCTGCTCCAGTGGTGTTAAAACAGGTCCAGGATAGTGTTTCAACCAAGTCTGAGACAGAGCGCTCTATATTTGATTTAGTCCAGTGTATAAACATCTCTACATTTTCAGTGTCTTGTGCAGTAGCTGCTACAGTGTCAATGGATTATTAATAATTCTTATATTTGATGCAGTGTTCAGTCTTTTCAAACTGTGCAATTCTCCGTCGGCTGATAACACTCCATGCAGTTCAAACATTTAGCCCTCTTTTCCTTGTGCTAATCCCCTTACATCCAAAAATCAATGAAGGTATCCAGTTTACTATCGTGTAAAATAAATAAATGCTGTGCGTTCTCAGATTTAACAAGCGGGTAGTAGGGAATGCTGGTATCTTCTCTTGTAAAAACACTTTATTAAATGATTAGTTAGTTATTAAATACGATTTTAAAAAATTAAAGCGATTGTTATAGCTCCTTTTATGTATGTTAAAGCTGCAGCAATTAAGCTGATCGGTCATTTGATCAACAAACAGTTAATCTGCATTCTAACCTGAAAATTAATCATTTCATTCTGTGGTGTCAGTGTGAGGATATCCTGCTTCCTGGTTTGCTGAATACCAAGTTTTATGCACATTTAATGCACATTTTGATTGTTGCATTAATCAAAAATGCAAATAATCATTAGCTGCAGCCCTAAATTGTATAAACAAAATTACCCAAACTTTTAAAGTCTGATGTAATATTGGTTTGGCAAAGATTAGTGATTTAATCCTCCGTATGTTTCCAGCTAACTCTGTACCTGAGTCGCTGAGCTCACCCAATCCTAAGCCTGAGCTAGCAGCTCACAGGCCAGCCGGCAGGGAGGAACCTGCACCAGTTGGCTACCTCCCCCCAAGGGGTCTCCCCGACAAAACCCCAGTCAACGGCACCGATGCAGCTCACTCCAAACCGCTGGCTACTCCCGCTCCTACTAGCTATAACCGCTACGTCCCCAAGCCATACACCAACTCAGCCCGGCCCTTCGAGCGCAAGTTTGAGAGTCCCAAGTTCAACCACAACCTGCTGCCCAACGACACGAAGACAGACCTCCTCAACAAGCCCAGCGTGGTCAGCAACAGCGTCGGGAAGCCTCAGCTGTCACCCCAGCCCCTGGACCACGACAGTGGCCTGGATACCTTCACACGCACTATGGACAACAGGGCCAAATACCAGCACAATAACATCAACGCCATCCCCAAGGCCATCCCTGTAAGGTAGGACAATCCTATGGGTGGGTGTTTACTGAGCTGCTGGAAGACAGAGGCTTGTTCTCACGGCCTCTGCTATGCATTGTTGTCTGCCTACACTGCTACGACTGAGGATGAGGACTCTTCTGCTTCTATCCCTCAGCCCCAGCACTCTGGACGACGAGGATGAAGATGAAGGGCACACGGTGGTGGCCACCGCACGGGGGATCTTCAACTGCAACGGAGGGGTCCTGAGCTCTATCGAGACGGGCGTCAGCATCATCATCCCCCAGGGTGCCATCCCTGAGAGCGTGGAACAGGAGATTTACTTCAAGGTGTGCCGGGACAACAGCATCCTACCCCCCCTCGACAAGGAGAAAGGTCAGTCCCAGAGTCCCTTTGCCTCCTGAATATGTTGAGGGACTACCTGTTAGTGTCTGAAACTGGGGCCCGTTTCACAAAGGAGGTTCAACAAAGTCTGAGTTTAACTCTGAACCCTGAGTTTTAGAACTCTTGAGTTTTCGGTTTCTTCACAGATGATTTGAGTTAGTTTAATCAACTCAGAGTATGTTAACTTCGAGTTACACATGTGCACCAAGACTATATAAAAAGACCACATTAATGGAGCCCTGATGCCAGGATTCACCATGGCAACAGCCAAGAAAAATAGATCCCAGTATTGTACCCCGCTGGAGCAGGAAATTCTAATGCGCTCATACGGCGAATTCGAGCATATCTGAGGGAAAAAAGTAACACCAGTGCAGCAGCAGAGGAGTGAGAGTTGGCATGGGAGAAGATTGCTGATCGAGTTAATGTGGAAGTGTAAACGTGGTTTATTAAGTTAACCTTTGATTGGCTTTGAGATCAGGGAGCTATCATATCGACTGAGAAGAAAAACGGTATCGCTCAATTAAGAAGTCATCTGGAAATGACAATATATCCACTCACTGTCTCAGAATCCTCTCCCTGCGAAGTAACGCAGCCTCCTCATCAACAGGATTCTCCACAAAGAACACAGCATGTTCAACGCAATCAGATTTTTACCCAGACAAAAGTTAATCATTCGCTAAAAGGCACTTTATATATGCCACTGATTGAATATTTGACAGCGTTTCTGGCTCTGTACGAGGGCGGAGACACAGAGAAACTCAAGGTTTGTTGACGTAAACCTGCTCCTGACCAGGTTAGGTTCACAGACTCTGTTAACCCCAGCAACTGAATCTTGTGTTTTAGTTACTTCTCTTTGTGAAACGGGTTGGAGTTATTCCTCTTTCTCGGGTTTGATTACCTCCCTTCCTGAAATGGAAAACCCAGAGTTGCGCTCATTTCAGGGTTAACAAACTCAAGTGTTTTCACTAAATCTGCTTTGTGAAACGGGCCACTGAAATGCAAGAGTAAACATATTCTGGATTTATTGCATTAAAAAAATAAAACAAAAGCAAAGGCCAGTGCTTATCTTTGTGAGAGAAGTATAAACAGAATTGTAAGGCCGTGACACTTGGCACCGTGTGGTAATTAAATGAACCTGTCGAGTCAGTTAACAGTTAATCCTCGTCCACTATGACAGCCTCCACTTTGCATTTTGATTGGGTTATAGATGATCCCGTGTGATGGTTTATTCATGCATAACCGCTGTTGTGTGTCCTTGCAGGAGAAACGCTGCTGAGTCCGCTGGTGATGTGTGGCCCTCACGGACTCAAGTTCCTGAAGCCGGTGGAGCTGCGCTTACCTCACTGTGCGTCTATGACCCCTGATGGTTGGTCTTTTGCTCTAAAATCCTCCGACTCCTCGTCGGGTACGCTGTCCTCTCTCTGTCCTTTGGGGGCCTTTGGGCTGGCTTTTGGTGATTTCATGAGAGCCATCATCGTATCCCTTCTCCCTTCCCTTCCTCTTCATGCATGTGCTGTTTCATGTTACTAAAATGTACTGCAAACACTTAAGCATTTAAATCTTGAGCTTTCCACATAGTTTCTCAATTTCTGCTACTTTTGCTTGTGTTATGTGATAGTAAACTGAATATCTGAGTTTTTGATGTTTAGCAGAAAAAACAAACCTTTTTAAGAAGGCTAGTCAATATTTGGGTGACACTGCAGTCAATGTATGTTGCAAAATCAACATAGTGTTATCGAAGCTGTGCTTTTTTCCTTTACTCAGAACTCCAGTTCATTTTTTGAGAAACTGTTCTGTTTTTTTGGAAGGATTTTTAAAAAAAAGCTTGATCATCACCATTTTTATTAAAACATCAGTTTCGTGACCATAAGTGCAATTTATTACTAGTGCATCTCAAAAAATAGAATATCGGGGAAAAGTTTGTGTCTTTTCAAATTCAAATGTTAAACCTTCATATATTGTTTATTCATTATACATAAAGCAAAAGCCTTTTTTTGTTTTAAATTATGGTTTATAGAGTTAAAATATTATAACATTTTGACATGTTTTTATACCATATCATGATATTCAAATTTTTTTTTAGGAGGCTCTCATATTTCAAGATGTGAAAAAATCAGCTAGTCTTTCATTAGTAATGGTACAAAGCTTGTTTTTTTTTTTTTTAAAAATACATAATTTGTAATGATTAGAAGATGAATTAATGCAACAGAATCATTGATTAATGAATAGCGACTGACTTTATAAGTTAGTTTATGTGCAATCAAATGAGTTTTAATCCATCATTATAGAAAAGAGCATGCATTGATCAGCCTTTAGCTGTTTATACTTATTAAATCAGTCATTTTTTAAATTACCATCATGACAGGAGTTCATCTGAGGGGATTCTAGTCAACCACGTGATCACGTGATGTAAACACACAAACACATTATTTGTCTTATTTACCCATTTACGACAGTCACTTGAATATTCAGGTAGCTTTGACTGGTCCTGATCAATTAAAAAGGTTTTATTTAAATAATCCTCATCCTTGAGGTATTAACATTTTAACTACTCCTAGTTCAGTGTGATATTGTTAATGTTACGTTTTCAGCAGTTAATGAACATGAATGAAGCCAATTTATCTTTGATTGAGAGCTGCTCTTGTTGCGGTTTTATGAAGGCATGTCTCTGAGACACTTTTCTACGTAAGTGGTGAATGATCACAATAATAATCCATTAATTGATCAAATAAAGTTGCTGTTAGCAACAGGATTTGAACCATCATAGGTAATGATGAGGTGTAGAGGTTCTTAATGCTTCATTTTGACGCTGTGATTGGATCTGTTCTGTATTCTGGGAACGCAGGAGGAGCTCTGGCGTCTGCCTGACGTCAAGTGTTTTATTTTCCTGCAGGTGATCCCAAAACTTGGCAGAAGAAATCCCTCCCCGGAGACCCGAACTACCTGGTGGGCGCGAACTGTGTGTCTGTGCTCATCGACCACTTCTGAAGAGGGCGACAGCTGGCCTGTTACTGAACGTGAGGAGACGGGGGACCCCCTGCCGCATCCCTTTTACCGTGCTAGATGGAGTACAAACTTGATACTCTGACGTTGTTTACTGTGTCCAAAATTTATAAAAAGGAAAAAAAACAAAATACCACGTAGACACCCACAAACAGAGTTTGAAGAGTCCAGCACCCCCGAGGCTGTACTCTTGTTTTTGATTTTCTTGTTTTTTTGGTGCTTTCAAGGCTTGCAAAAAATAGACGAAAACAAGTTTTTTGAACAAAACGAACTGAAGTCGGAATGCATGACCAGTGCCACAGACTGAATGATCTCACTTTGACCATTTTATTAGCTTTTATAAAAGGTCAGAGCTGTGCGAGGAGGAGGAGGAGAATTTTGGAAATTCATTTTATATTGCAGTGGGATTTTTTGCGTACTGTAAATTATCAATGATAATAATAAAAACATCAAAACCTCACAAACAGCAAAGTTGGTATATGCAAAACTTTTGTTTGTGAGTGTTTTTGGTCATGCGTTTCACTCATGAAGGATCTCCGAGGACTTGAGACATGTGGAGCCTGACCCATGAGGACACGTCATAAAGAAGAGAAAAATAAGAGCGGCAGTTCAGTATTAGTTTGAGACGCCCGTTTGTTCTGATGGAGCTCTCTTTCTCTCTTTAAAACTAATGTTTTGTAGCAACCTTTTACCATGGATTGAACATATTGACTTGATTTTACAAACTCCTGCTGTCTAGAGATCTATGCATGTGCTACGACTCAGGTCCAGAAGCCTGCTACCACTAAGTTCGACACATGAAAATCCCATCGTACACTGCAAGCAGTGATGCCTTATCTGCATATTAACTTTTCAGTGAAACCTTAAATCATTGGATCCCTCAGTTATAGTGAGCACTGCATTTTCTCAAACAAAACGAAACCTGGATTTAGCACACAACAACGATTGAGGCTGACGAAAAGGTATGCTTTCTTTTACTGCTATGCATATGAAGTCTGTGGAAATACAAAAAACAAAAAACCGCTACAGGATGTTTAAAAAAATTGTGGCTGTACATATTGCTAGTATATGGCCTTGGTTCTCTGTAAATGGACTTTTGTACATCTTTGTTATTTTGTATAAAAGAGAAAATGTTTGTTTAAAAAGGGGGAAGCGGTTACATTGGTTATGTTTGTATTCTGGTTATACCCCTGAGCCTTGGAACTGACATGAGCGGTAATAATTCCGACTTTTCTACCAACATACACAGACGCGCGCACACACACACACACACACTCACACTATTTAAAGCATTTTTAACAGTCAGAGAACTTTTTATTCCTATTTACATAATAGAGAAGTGCTTGGTTTAAACGATTTTAAAAGATGTACTTGAGGGGGGTCTGCTGTCAAGAGCGGTCCCTTCCTTTATTTGTGATACTGGATGCTGTATTGTGTGCCCGGAAATGTATTTTTGTACTAATAGACAATTTATTATGGCACATCAGCACTGTTTTCTTTTGATATAACAATGCTTCAACCCAAACACTAGTTTATTTTGCTGGATTTCTGGCGTTCTTTTTATTTATTTCTACTTAAGTTGGACTTTTTCTTCACCCCCCCCACCCCTCGTGAACACATTTCTAAGTATACCACTGTATTAATAAATAAATTCATTTTTAAAGTTACTGCTGCTTGGATTTGTTGTGCCTTGGATCTAAACTTCCAGATGATTCTGCATACTGACACACCCACAGATGTTTCAGTCTGCGAGATGGCTCAGAGGATTCTTCTGTGGGTTGTGAAATTTGCACTGAAACTGATATGGATCATTCTGTACACACAAATGTGAAATCCAGTGCAGTTTTCTGTTTTAAAATCGAGAGTTTTCCATTCATCCTAGCAGCTTAAACATCTGCACAGCTGCTTTTCTGCTTCACTGGCTGTAGTAAGTCAGTGACGATGGTACTCAGTTGGCAGCTTCATCAGGACACTGAACTGAAACTTGGAGTCTAATACAGCAGCCACGCCTTAAATCACCCCCCTTCCTCAAGGTCATTTTGTTCAATTTTGGTTGAGTCTGAAACCTGTGAAATCATTTTCAGTGCTTGTGTTTGTTGTTAGCTAAACTTTCATTTACACAACCAGGAAAAAGACTTAAATGAAAGCACTTAAAATAACTTGTAATGTACAACTTACAGTATAACTGTGCTGTATAAGGATTCATTTATTAACATTAGTAAATGCAGAAATAAGCACTTACCAAGAGTTAATTAATGTGTCATAATCACCAACAGTCCTCATGGTATCTAAGGTACTAATTCTGTAGTTTCTAACCACACTATTAATATTACTTAACACAAAAATGGACATTAACAGTTAGATAATACAATGACAAGCATTTTGACACAGACGGCCATCTAACCCTAATAAAGCATTTATTAACCTGAATTAACCATTTAGTAGTGCCCTGACCATTATTTTTAATATTAAAAACATGTATCCCTTAAGTCTAAGTTACTAGTGTGGATTTAAACTATTGAATAATATATGAAGTATTATCTTAGTTAACAGGACGCATTACTGAATGATCTAAGTTGGCACATTAATTAACTGTTAGTAAATGCTTAATACTGCACAAAGTAATGTTAAATGTACCGTCATCATGAAGTGTTGCCGTACATGGCAGAATAATATCAGATACTTTCCCAAAGTAATTTTTCAACCCGATAACTTGAGTCTTCGAACACTGGTGTCAGTGTAGTTCCCACATCACACCTGTGTGTAAGTTGCACGCGGGGAACAAAATGTCCCCCTACCTCACTGATACAAACCTAACACATGTGTTCAGCTACATTAAGAGAAGCGCACACACAGAGTTCCAGTGAAAATCAGACATTTCACTTAAGGAACAATAAAAGAAAACACATTTGATTCGTTCCAACAATGCAAACGTCAACTTTGAGCTATTTGTCCAGGGACAACGTCTGATTATCACTTCATGTCAAATGTTGTGGTCACTACATAAAGTCAGTACATAAAAGTGCTTTAAGGAGCACATTTCTTCTAGGTTAATAATATAAATCTCAGTGACAATGACACAAAAACTGTCCCTCAAGTTGCCTGCAACATTATTAATGCAAACACACACACCAACTGGTTGTACATTGCAACTGTGTGAAAGTTCAACTGATAAAACTCAAAGGAAATTGCTCAGAAAGTGATACAGGTCGGTTAATGGCTAACCCGAATTAATATTTAAACTCCTGTACAGTCAGTCTTATCTTAAAACAACTTAAAACAGCTTTTAACCGCTATGTCTTGTCTGGCGGATCATCAATAAAGAGGCCAGGCTGGGAAAGACAAGCAGGGTTTAATTAAGTACAACAGTTGTAGTAAGACACAGCCGTACATTACACTGTCGGCAACCTGACATACAAAAACTGCAGAAATTCACAGTAGTGGCGTTCATTAAAAGAACGTGGACTCTTCACACCGGAAGTCATTTTGCTAGTTCATGATTAACTGTCTGTTTTTTTTGGTTTTGTGTTCGTTGTTTTGTGTTTTTTTTTTTAAAAAAACAGTCATGAATGAGCTGCTACTTTGATAACGAATATGTAGCTACTTATCTGCATTAGAGTTTGATTTCCCTTGAAATGATTGCTCTGTAGATGGTCTCAGTCAGCCGAATGTACGTCTTTTTCTCAGAATCCAAAAAGTACAAAGGATCTTCGATGTGGGCTGGGTCGAATCCTTCCTCCACCAGCCTCACCTTCTTCATCTTGAACGTCCCCGTCATCTCCAGGCAGGGCTGCAAAACACAGGCAGATTTCTTCTTTTATTTGTTCATTACTTGTTCCAGGTATCAGTTCCCATGAAGTCAGTCAAGCTCTGGTTACACGTGCGTGTAATATCTGTCTTCTGGTATGTTCATTTTAATCCAAACTACTCTATTTTTGGTATATTTTGTCAAAATAATTAATAGATAATCTGTATAAACATATATTCTGATTTAAGGCATCTGTATCAGAGACAACATGGATGTAAGTTTGGTTTCAGAACTGGGGAAACAGTAAAGCCTAACGGCTAATTTATGCTCAACACTGCATTCATTTTGTCTGTATTTCTGCAGGCTTTAGGAAAGCTTACAGATATGCACCAAATGGAGCAATACCACTGCAAGCCTCAACGGGCGGTCACTATCCAATCTGTAGTATTAGTGACACATGAAGAAGATTGTTATATTTTTACCTGAATCCTGATGAATCGAGGTCTTGCATACGATGGGAGGTAGTTGCAGACCTGTTTGCAGGTGTCCAAACAATCAAAGTCTTCCCCTTCTTTCAAAACAACAGCTGCCATTCCGATCCGCCCCTCATGACCTTATCAGACAATTTTAAAACCAGGATACAGTTGGACATTAGGTGAAATGTGACTGAGCATTTCGGCGCGACTAGTTCTGCTTTCAGCATTTTACCTTCAACTTTAACACCGTAGACATTTGCTTCCAAAATTCCATGAGCCATCAAGAGAATGTCGGCAACCTCCGACGTGGCAACGTTCTCCCCCTTCCATCTGTCGCCAACGACGAGCAAAGAAACAAAAATTATCGCATGCAAGCAGTAGACCCAAATTTAAACAAAAGGAACTAGGTTGGTGATCTCAACTGTCTACACTTTTAATAAAGTTGTGCTATTGTAAAACGAGGGATGTAACCACGAATTTATGGTTCAATAGATTCACTTTTTTTTTTTTTGAAATTTTAAAGCTGGTGTCTCAAACTTCTTGCAATCAAGTATAGGAACCATAAAAGATTGACTGTGCTCCACCTCCCCTCCTTGTCTTTTTGCTCTGTAACCCTGCCCCACCCTTTTAGACAGTCACAGAGCCCTTGAGAAGGGTTCACAGAGAGGCTGAATTCATGTCAGTCTTCCTTTTTCTGTGTAATGCTGGAAGAGCAACTTTTCCTGCTGGGATGTCCACTTTTATATCTGCCTTTCGCCATCTGTGGGGACATGAGCATGCATCTACCTTTCTAGAACAGCCAATAGGATCACCCTCCCTCTAAACTGATCCATGACTGGCTGAAAAGTACCCATTTAGTAAAGCCTGAATACAGAACCTAGAGGAGGTGCAGGAGTCTTTTCTCAGACCACCTGAATTACCTTGTTTTAAATGAGAAAATAAAAGTATCCTCTGTCTTGAAGCTGGAGTTTGTAACTTCTGGGAACTAAGCACGAGACTCTATAGTAGCAACTCCACTCTCTCTGTAGCTCCGCCTCGTCCTGACATGTTGGTGGCACCAGGCGCTGTGAAAATCGGTTCCCTTGTGGTGCCCTTACCTCATTGGAATGACTGGAGGTGAGGAATTACTGCACGGCAGTGTAAAAAGTGTTTTACGTGTAAACCGGTTTGAAAATTTTGCAGATTTTTATCAATTTTCAAATGGCTCGCAATGCGTGTTTACATCCCAGTGTAAATCTACATATCTCATGCTTCTGATGTCTGACGCCACAAACTTTACCAGCGTAAAATACATACTTGGCCAAAAAGCTAAAACAACAAAAGCGACAGATCAGCCCAAAACGAGTCACAGCTTGCCTGAAAGTGTCGCCGACTCGGTCCTGGAAGTACATAAAGTTTTCGTGATCAAACCGAAGCAGATCTCCAGTGTTGAAGTACAAGTCGCCTTTCTTCAACACGTTGCGGAGCCTCTTCTTCTCAGTCTGGTGCTGGTTGCCAGCGTACCCAACAAAGGGAGACCTCTGAGTAACCTTTCCCACCAAAAGTCCCGTCTCACCTGACAAACGAAAAACGATCCAACCATAGTAAAGTTACAATGAATTTAACTAATTTAAAGCAGCACATTTTAAATTCTAGAAGCTGTAATAGTTGCATTTAGTGGTTTCGCTTGATTGAAAGAAAAAATAATTGCTCTTTCAGAGGACTAACCACTTAGTTTAGGCAAAGATATCCATCCACATGGAAAACTGACTCACCTCTGGCTGCCTCGATGCACAGACCTTCAGCATTCCTGACAGGCTCTTCCTTCGCAATGTCAAACTTTATCAAAGTGTAGGGGAAGAAGAACTAGACAGAAGAGAGGCAAAATTTATCTTTGCTGGGTTACCAAAACTATAAATCACATTAGACACTCTGTGAGGTTACATTACACAGCAATGATTGAGTTAAATGCTAGTTGGTGTGTTAGCGTGCTCACAATAATGCTACTAACACGCTGTCCCTGTTTAATGAGTTTCCCAGCTTGATTCAGGATGCTAACATTTGCTTGAGTGCGTCATTAGTTTTGTGGGTATTTTGTGGGTATTTGACCCTAAACCAAAGTTCTGATGATGGTGGCAGAAGGAACGGTAAAGAATCACCATAGCCGAGTGGGTGGGCTATGACAGACGGGCCAATCTCGCCATCCTGTGATGCCACCACGGCTAAAAAGCACTCAACCTGTTCCTCTACTCACCCTGTGGACGGCATTGACCCGCCCCACTGCACCGATTTTGGACGTGTAATTGATGAAGCCGATGTTTCCCTCCGTGGCGGCGTAAAGCTCCCTGACTTTAATGTCACCAAAGCGATTCAGAAACTCTTTCCAAATGTCTGTTCGGACCCCGTTGCCGATCGCTATTCTCACTCTGTGGTTCTTCTCATTTTCTTTCTGCAAAGAGTGACAGCCGCTGACAGTCAAAACAAAGACCTGCAAAGCTTCAAATCTTCTGTTGTAACAATAATTGATTAATTCAACCCAAAGGTGATCAGAAGTTCTTTTACCATTGGCGAGTTGCAGAGGTAGCGCAGTGTTTCACCAATATACTGCATCACGGTCACATTGTACTTCCTGCAGTCGTCCCAGAACTGAGAGGCAGAGAACTTTTTCCTCAGAAAAATGGTCATACCTGTGGTCGACGTCACACAACATCAACTCTATCAGGATAAAATTACACATCTGCGACTCAAGCGTCCAAACGAGAAGGCTGTTAGCCTTTTTACTGAGAGAAATAACGGGCTTATTACCCCTCTCGATGGCTCCACCCATCCCAATGAGGAAGCCCGCACTGTGATAAAGAGGCAGATTGATGTAGAAGATGTCATCCGATGTGACGCCGCATACTGACTGGATGAAGGAGGCAGCCCAGACCCGCTCATGGGTCACAACGGCTGCTTTGGGCAAACCTTCCAAAGTAATACAAAATAATAATATGTTATGAAAGGTTTTTGAGCACAGCATGTTGAGTGAAACAGAAGAGTAGTAAATGTGCCTATCATCACGTATAATATCATATCTCACATATGAACACTTCATGGATCTACGGGCAGAGTAAATAGGTTGACAAAGTCTTCTGCCAGTGTATGAATTAACAGCACAACAGGCAACATCCTCCAAATGTATCATTCAGGTGAATAAAAACAGCTCTTGAATAGCTTTAACAAAAACTGAGCAAAATGCTCAGTTTCATGAAGGTAGAATTTATTGTGAAACTGCAGTATATTTAGATTGTTTTATCTAAGAACAGAAAACTGAAAAGCATTCAGAAGGTGCAAACCTCTGTCAACACGGCTAAACTAACCAACCAAATATGCTCCCCAGCAATAAATGCTCACCTTTCAAGGTCATTTGTTTTCTGTGAGCTCATATTTCAGCTTTCAGACTGTGGCATTAGTGGGTTTTTTTTTTGGTTTTTCTTTTAGATCTAGGTCATCTAGTGTGGAAAAGAGCACATGTTGGCGCCTCCTGATGGGTAACACACGAACCGTAGAGCCAGCTTGTTCTGGCTACGTGATAAAACCTGGGATTTGATACAGTGACACCAGTTAGACCTCTCTATGTCAATTCCTTCTGGATATGTGTCCAAAAAAGTGTGTGACCGTTCAGTGCCCCTGACCTCTGATCTTGAGAGCCCAAAGCCCAAAGGTTAATCATCCATAGCCAGTGCCAAATGACACCAGCTAGACCTCTCAGTGTTAATTCATTCAGGAGATATGGCCAAAATAATGTATTATTTGACCTGTCAGTGCCCTTGACCTTTGACCTTGAGAGCCCCAAAATGAATAATCTGTAGCTAGTACTCTCAGCTATAAAATGACACCAGTTGGACATTTCTGTGTCAGTTCTTTCTGGCCTATTGCCAAAAAACACACTTTTTGACATTTGGCCAAATCTAATTGGTTTTAGGATGGACCAAAACACACTTTTGATTAATCAGTATTTCGATTTTTTTGTAATCTAGCTAACAAACCAAACAACAGATGGACACAGGTGAAAACATAACAAGAGTGTCCTCTGTGGTAGTGGGGGGGGGGTACCTGTTGTGCCTGACGTGTAGATGTACAGAGCGGTGCTCCTGATGCTGACGTTGGCTCTGAGGTCCCGGGGCAGCGGCTCATCGGAGGCTTGTGAGATCTTGTTTAACAAGGTGTTAATGCCCGTGACGTTGCATGCCTCTGACAGGAGGTACACGGAGATCCCCTGCTCTCTCAGAGTCGGTAACACCTCCACCACAGCGTCCAGCAGCTCTGTAAAAACAGAGGCATTTCACTCCATACGGCAAGTCAGAGTGCTGTGTTGTGCAACGCAGCACATGTAGCCCAGTGTCATGGTACCTCGGGTCCCAACAGGGCCCGAGCACATGGTGCAGGCAGTTTGGCCCAGACACGTGGACGTCGAGCAGTTTGACTTCAGCAGCATAACGGGAGTGAGGGGAAAGTTATTTTGAGATGTTGATTATGTTCACTAACATGAAGTTAATTATATAACCAGAGCCTTATTGAGGACTTTGACTGTTAGGCTGTGATCCAAGATCTTCTCTTACACTAGATGGGATCTCTGATTTATGATGGTTTAAGGCCCCATTTATGCCATATCAAATACAGAGCTTTAGCTATACTCACTAGAGATGCACTATTTTAAAATGACTTGGCCGGTTCCGATTACTGATTTTTTATTTTGTTTTTGTAAGTGTGACTTGCCAATTCCCTTTTTTTCCTCCTAAAAACGTTAACGCATGTCGGTCGGGCTCTAACTGACGATGATTTGAATATGAATGTTTTTGTTTGTCTGCCTGTGCACTGACAGTTTTTTATGCGCTGACGCTCCGTAGGCACTTGGATCCAAGTAAGTCAAGCACGTTGATGTTATTTAAAGAATGCCAATTCACGACATAAATGACCTCATGACACATCACATGCACAGTTGATCTACACAATTTTACAGCGATTAAATCATCATCGCACATACTGACTGAAACTGTGCGAGGAAAAAAAGAATGTAGCTTTGCTCCTGATAATATTTGACATAGTTCTCTGTTTACTACTTTAACGTCAGAGTGCTTATCAAATCAGCCCAACAGAGGAAATCTCCAACATTTGACCTGCTGTAGTGAACCATTATCTGAGACTGACAGCTTTCTTGGAGAGATCGCGGCCAGGTTAATGATTTCAATGTTATCAGCTGCTGCCTGACTATATAATCACAGTGCAAAAATCATTTTAGCACACGGTATGGTGGTTAGCTGTTCAAATGAGGGCACAGTTGAGGGGTTAAATGATAGCATATAAATGGGTCTAAATGAAACTTTATAAACATGTTTTCGTGTTATCCTGTTGAGTTCATACTTCTCAACTCTAGTGCAGAAAAATGAGGCATGATGACTGAAACTCTCCGTGCAGTCAGAAATGTGTTTTTCTTCTTGTTCCTACATGTTTGAGCTTCACTGAGCAGAATGATTTTACACGTGCAGAGTGTGGAAAAAATTAATTAGGGGGCCAATAAACCTTTTTTCTAGTGCAGCCATTATTTTGAAAGAAAATCGCAGGTAAAAACAGGTGCAATGCTGCATTCGTGTGACGTTGGAAGATGGGCACGTCCGAGTTTGGAAGTCAGTCTTCTAGCTTTTGACATGTTCGTGTGCTGTTGGGTCGTAAAGAGAGCTCCTGGAGGACACTTTAAAGAAGCTGGGTTGCAGTTTAGAAGCTTTTAAATAAGAGTTTTAAAGCATTTTCCAGTTTATTCATGACAGCGAAGAGCAAAGTAAACAGACAAAGTGAAACCACTAAAATCAATCTTAAAATAACTTCACCTGACCTGTTATCATCAGAAATTACACAAAAAAAAACTATGTTGCATCTAATCTTGGTCACTCTTGACAGACAGCAGTTAACGTTAATACCATATTTCACACTACATGCGATCAAAACCTGATAAATATGTGAATTTAAAAAGATATCCTACCATGAACCAAACATTAGCCCAACGCGTTTCTGCATTATTTTGAGCTGCTGTCATGTGAATTTTGCCCAATGGGAAAGTCGTTATTCTGATCATTTCCAACATCACATGAATGCAACATCATTACTAACAGAATAAATTAAAGCTCTGTTCCATTTAGTGCGAGCAGCGCCTTGCCTTGCCTATATTTCACCTGAAAGGGGCCAAAGTGTAACTAGCATCACTGAGGAACAAAAAGGGTTAATATTCATCACACACAAGTTTGATTATAGAAAGAGTATTCTTGTGTTGAGTGTTTACTTTATAGTGAAGTAGGACTTCTTGTATACATCATTAAACTTCAAATACTCTATAACAGGTAGTTACTGTATTTTTAAATCCAACTGGAGTAAAGGCACATAAGTACTATACCTACAATGTCAAAAGAAGCAGTACTCAGTCTGTGTACTGTGTCTCATAGATTGATGCATATCAGATTATTGGTCATGTATTAATGTGTGATCAGCATTTTCCAGCAGAGGTTGATAGTTTTCTATGACTTTACTGTTGGTGGTTGTAGTCCAGAGGTCCCCAAACTGGGGGGTTGGGCCCCTCCAACGGATCTTTGGCTGTTCATTATGGAACATTGTCTAATATTGGCTTCCTTAATGAGTCTTACCTGCAGAGGTTACGATCACTTTGGCCCCGCAGCAGGAGAAGCAGTGCAGCAGCGACTTGGCCCTGATGTTGAAGTTGAGCAGAGCAGCCGGGCAGCCCAGCTTGGCCAAACCGAGCCAGGTCCACACGAAGCCGGGCTCGTTGGCCAGGAACAGGGCGACGGTTTCCCCCTCCTTCAGCCCGGCTGCAGCCCGCAGGGCTCGGGCCACCTTGTTGCTCTGTCCGTCCACCTCGCCATACGAATATTCCCGACCTTCGAAGTGCAGAAAAGTCTTGCTGGGATGCCTCTTGGCGGCATCCAAGAAGCAGTCCACGATGCTGTAGAAGGGCTTGACTTTCTTGTACTTGGTGAGCCTGGCGCCCAGTTTAATGCTCCTCAGGATGTACGTGCAGTCCTGCGCGAAATAAGGGAAAAGTTTCCGGGAGAAAGACAAAAACAGAGCAGCGAGTCCGGCCAAGGCCGTGAACCACACGTACATTTTGCAGGGCGCACTAGACAGGAGGCATCTGTCAGCGAGGGCCAGAGGAGGCGGCGACTGCGCTACTCGCCGATAATTGTGACAAAGTTCATCTCCTCAGCTCGGGGCGGCGCACGGCTCCGACCCGCCGACCCCTCCTTATTTCAGGAATGTCCTTTGGTTTCCAGATCCGCTGCTTCCATTCTCGCACCACCTGAATTATTATGGTGTGTACAGAGGTCGGGCACAGACGGGTGTGAATGAATATCTGAAGAATGACACGTTTGAGGCGGGAGAAGCGCTGCGATCGAGTCTGTGGCGCGTTCAGGCTGTGACAGTTTTTTTTCGGGTGAATAAAGTCTGGACAGGAAGAAAAGGGTCCAAAAGAGCGCGTTTAATACACAGAAAGTGTCTTCATGGCAACCCCCATTCTGACCGTGCAGAGTGCGCGCGGAGTGGGCGTGTCCTGCTCACACTGAGCGGTGTTTGTCTGCCGCTCTTGTTCCGAGGGGAGGGGAAGGGGGCGTGGCCACGAGTTACGCAAACGCTCGTTAATTGAGTTTCGGCGGCCTCCCCCGGAAATGCCCGAGAGGAGCTGATCAAGTTACGTCAATATTTTATTTTCACCTGCCGGGTGTTGAACAAACAGCACATCGAGACGTCACACGTAGCTCAACTGAGCTATGATAATGTGTCCACATGCTGGCTCATATTAAGGTTAGCTGCTAATTAACACACGTGGCCTCACAGTCGGGACGTCAGTGACCTGTCAAAAAAAGCCTTAAATTGTTCCGTAGGCCATTTTCTGCCTCTCCTGAAAATGCCATCAAAAATAAAATAAAAAAATAAGTAAATGAAAATAAATCAAAATGTAACATTTGGACTTACCCTGTAACACAAAATTAAACAAAAAAAGAAAAACCGGCAAAAACATTATCCCTTTAGCAAATGTAATTCGTGATAACGTCATCAAGCTGCTCTAGTTATGTGGTTTCGGTCCATTTTCGTTTCGTATTCTTCCACTTATCTGGGTCCGGGTTGCGGGGGCAACAGCCTGAGCAGGGAGATCCAGACGCTCCTCTCCCCGGCCACTTCCACCAACTCCTCCG
>KV751338.1:5616005-5639687 GCA_001698575.1 Mola mola
ATACCCTCGCGAGGGTATAGAGCTGGTCCAGTGTTCCACGGCCAGGACGAAAACCACATTGCTCCTCTTGAATCCGAGGTTCAACTAGCAGCCGGACTCTCCTCTCCAGCACCCTGGAGTAGACCTTCCCAGGGAGGCTGAGGAGTGTGATCCCCCGGTAGTTGGAACACACCCTCTGGTCTCCCTTCTTGAAAAGGGGAACCACCACACCTGTCTGCCACTCGAAAGGCACAGTCCCCGATGTCCACACAATGTTGTAGAGGCGTGTCAACCATCACAGCCCTACAACATCCAGAGCCTTGAGGAGCTCGGGACGAATCTCATCCACCTCTGGGGCGCTGCCGCTGTGGAGTCAGTTATGAAGTTAAAATACAAAAAGTTTATAGCTGAGACAGAAAAACGTTAGCTCATGTTAGTGAAAAACACTGACAAACCGCCTTTTGCGTTTAGCAGTCACTGTATTACATTTTTCTATAACTCGTATAACTTTATAATCCAAATACAGCTGAATGTACGCTTACAGTAACTTAAGCTGCAGTGATGTTTCGTCTATGGAGGATATATGTCGTACGTGTATTATTAGTCTATAGAGATCATTTAACCCTTAACCTTTCTGAAAAGTTTACCTCAAACTGTGGAACATGATGTGACGGAGGCTTTGTCACAAGCGTTTTAGTTGTCGGTTTGTTCTGAGTTGAGTTGAAATCAATCTGTAGGAGAGGAAAGAACCAGAAGACTCGGACCAGTCAGTTACAAGCTGGACAGTTTATTGCCAAGTGCACAAGGGGAAACAGGTCTACAGTCAGCGGGCTGAGAGCAGAGTGTTCCGTCGAGTGTTTGGAGCCGGGTTGTATTTATGTGTGATAATGAATGAGTGTCAATGTGTGATGCGTGTGAGTATGCATGTGACATCAAACAGAATAGATTAAGTGTATTATGGAACTCTCATGATTTGTGAGACTATTTATTCATGGGCAGACAACCGCCCTTGCGTATAATAAGCATCCAGGAAAGGGAGGCTGGCATCTCGAGGTCAGCTCCTTCGGTTCCCAGGTGGTATGTTGATAACAGTAACACCTGCAGGCGTGTGAATCTCCAAAGTTGAGCAATCGGTCACAACAGCATGAGATGTTATACAAGGGTTACATGATTTGGGTACAAAACATCATCTGAGGATACAATAATGCAAAAGGTCATATGAAGATACATAAGAATAGTATAAAATAGAAATTTCCATCACAATGACTTCTGGCGCCTGTTCGTACAGGAGGACATGGGATAAAAGCGATCAGGTGGGCATGTCTGTCACCTGTGTCACCGTTAGATCCGCCCCTCGGCCCCCAGCTCCTCCCTCATATCTGAACACCCCACTTCTGATTTAAAATAACCAACATTTATAATATATTTGAAAGTTACGGGATATAATCTGCTCATCATTTTATAGAAATGTCACTGTTACCATGTGAAAAACATCATATTTTGGTGTAGTACAATTCACTCTCTTAATTTAATTAATACTGCAACTGGCAAAACGGTTATCGGGATCAGAGCAGACTCCTGAGTTCCAGAGTGTGGAGGGTGGTTGGAGGTCAAAGTCTCCTTGATGCCGCTGATCACCATTAATGCCGGGGGCCACACAGCCTGGGTCACCCTGCACCCAACGAGAGGGTGAAAGAAGGCGCTTTATCTCTGCTCCACTTAACTCCAAAATAAAGCTTTCAAAAGTGAAAGTCCGCCATACGATTACTACTTGAATAAAAGCCTGAAAGTATCTGATATTATATACTTCTGATACTTAAAGTAGTTTTCTGGCAATAAATGTAAGAGTAAATTTACATAAATGTACATGAATGCAGTATACTACATTCTGTAGGTTAAGTTTTAAATGATAGCGGAGTAAAAGTACAATAATCGCCCTTTAAAATGTAACGGAGTGGAAGTTTCAAGTAGCTAAAATTTCAAATACTAAAAATAAGCACAAGTACCTCAATATTGGACTTAAAGGCAGCTATTTACTTTGTTTACATTCAGCATTTAACTATCAGTAAACCATGTTAGGTTGCCTCAGTTTTTACAGGAAGGACCCTGAAAGAAGTACAGCCACAGTAAATGGAATGCAGCCCTTAATTTTATTAAATGTGTAGATATTAAAATGAAATACACTTTGTTGTGGATATGGTGACAGCATACAGTTTCTTCTCGTTTAGATTTGGTCACAAGCAAACCGCATGACTTTGTCACACTTCATTTTACGTAGAAATCAGATGCCTTTGTGTTTATGATTTGTGGTGGTTGGATCACAAGTGAAGGTGAAGAGGGGGAGGGATGTTAAAAAACAGATTAAACAGACCAGAACAACACACAGTATTTCACATGGCAGGCCGTTTGGTTCTGGAATGTGTATCTCACGGCTCAGAGCAACAGACCCAAACATGTTTACAACACTAGTTTTAAAGTCAATCAGGGATCCATATGAACGTTGAGAATTTACAAATTACAACAGTACATAAAACCCAGAAACACAAAACTCAAGTGCTCTGAAGATGAAACCTGGATTGTTTTCCCCCTCTAACAGAGAGGCAGCGAAGGCCACTTTTAAATTTTGATCTTCCCTGATGAAATGGAGTTGAAGACGTCCAGCGTGAGCGGGACGTAATCCCTGACTTTTTCATCCAGGAAGTACAGCAGCTCCGTTATTTGGCGCGGGTTGAAGCCCTCCTCTACCAGACTCACCTTCACATACTTGAACGTGCCCGTCACGTCCAAGGAGCTCTGTAACCAGCCACAGGGGGGGGTTAAATGATGCTCCAAGCACAAAGGCTGAAACCATCAGAATGCTACGTACCTGAATCCTAATAAAACGCGGCCTGGCGTAGGTCGGCAAGTATTGTTCCACGTGTTTAAAAACACCAACGGAGTCAAATCGCTGTCCTTCTTTTAGAGTAATGGCCGCCATTCCAGCTCTCCCCTCCAGACCTGCATGAGGAAGCAACATTACCAGAATGTGACCATTTTTACGTTAAAATAACAGCTGATCATCATAGTTTGACTCAATGGCAAAAGGAGCTTTTTCTGTGCTGTGCAATGTATGGTCAGCATAATGTTACGGGGTGATTCTTCAACTGGACCAAAACATTTCTGAAAATCAAAGACAACAGTAATAAAAATGTGGCAACATGTTCCATATCTTTAATTTGTGCACAGACACTTCCTGATAGTGGCTGTGTAATGGTCAAATCCGTCACACAAGACAAAGTGTGTCTTTTAAACAAAATGTTTAGGTATCATATATAATTCTGCTATATTATGTTATTAAGAATGAACAGATGGGGTGTTTTGTTTCATTTTTCGTACAATATGAGGCAAGAGAAATGGAAATAAAAAGCAGTGGAAATTATTGTTCTGGACTATGACACTTACGTATTTAAATAAACTGGCTACTTTGTGAAAAAAAAAAAATACTAATACGTATAATTAATAATGTATTTCATTAAAATGGACATTTGTCATTAACATGTAAAGTTTAGAGAAACAAAGGTCAGCACATTAGCGTTAGCAAACGTCTGGTTGTTAAATTTCCCTACTCATATCATCATCATCATCAGATTCGAACCCTCCAGAGGGGCTGCAGTGAGGAAAAAAACCAATGAGGACATCTGAAGTGTAAAACTTCTGCTGCTGGACTGGTAAGTTATACTAGCTTGCTTGCTATGACATGATATGAAAGTTGTTAACTTGGTCATGAGATTGTGGGTCATTAAGGGGCCACCCAAGCCAGTAGGGGGCCCCAGAGTGCTGGCAAAGTTTTAAACCGCAGCAGTGGCCCAAAATGTGCAAAGTTTGCAATGCCAGAGAAAAGCACAAAAAAAAGAGAAAATTTTATTGTTCTTTCTATTACATTGTACTAATTAATTAGGTTGTTTTTTTTATATTGATTGTTCATAACAGACTGTCGCTCGTGACTGAAGCAAACTGGTTCTTAGAAGGTTCATGCTGCACCAGCTCCGATGCAGCAGCCAAGAGCCAACGGTGGAGCTGGCTTGGCCTCACACAAGAAGCCCTCAGACAGTCCTTATCTACTTGTAAAGTCTAATACTTCAGCAAAAGGTTTATGACCAGGACACCGATCTCAGTTGACCAATCCAATGTAAATATGACTGCAGGAAAGTGGGTCAAGCTCCACGAGTCCCAATTTAAAGCCTTTTTAACTGTTCCAACTGCCTCTGCTCACACACTTCCCTGCTGGTGGCAAAAGAGCACAAAGAAGAACCGTGAAGGTCACCTGGCACTCGAACTCCGTACACGGTGGCTTCTTTTATGCAGTTGATTAGCGTGAGAATGTCAGCCACCTCCGCTGTAGACACGTTCTCTCCTTTCCACCTGTCAGAAACAACAAAACCCACAAGGCTCCAGTGGACTTTAAGCTTTAAACAAGGGGACTCGAGCAAAAGGTTCACTCACCTAAAAGTGTCTCCGACCCGATCCTGAAAGTAGAAGAACCCGTCCTCATCAATGCTGAGCACGTCGCCCGTGTTGAAGTACACGTCTCCTTTCTTGTGGACGTTGTGCAGCTTCTTCTTCTCAGTTTGCTGCAGGTCTCTCACATAACCTGAAAACGGCGCATCCGGCGATATTTCACACACCAAGAGTCCGGGCTCACCTGTGGGAAGGAGAGGTTGATCACCTTGAGATGATCAGTGTGCACACAGTCTGAAAACAGCCGCAGAACTCCGACCACCACTTTAATCCAGGCTGAAATGTCCATTATCAACCATAAGATGTGTTACCCAATGAAACCGTTCAAAGGTTACAATTCATCCGAAATGCTGCAGCCAGAATATTGATCAATATAGCGAGAAGAGAGAACATATCTCCCCGATTCTCACATTCCTGCACTGGCTTCCAGGTAATCAAGGAAGTGATTTTAAAGCCCAACATATTGAGCATCTGAGCCTGAAATATACTGTGGATATCTTGATATAAAATCCAAGCACGATGGAACAACTCAACAAGTAAGATCTGTCCCAACTGTGGCCACTTTTTATAATTAAACTCAATCTTTTTTTCTACTGCTTTTAACAGTTTATTGTGCTTTTAAATATTAATTTGATCACATTTTATTACATCGTTTTTCAGTTTGCTCAGACAAGTAAACTTGTCTGAGCCTCTGTATTCGTTATCTGGCTATTTTCTATTTTTCCCCTGTGAAGCACTTTGAATAACCTCTGTGTATTATGAGCTGATGCAGAGATACAAATGTTCTATCAAGGGCTCCCAGAGATGGAAATGTGCGTTGCTTTCAATTGAGAGGGGACACAAAAAAATGGGCTCTGTTTATCTGAATCAACAGGAATCAATCAGGTTTTTTTGAATAATTTTCCATTAAAAAATTAATTAAAATTAATTATTTCAATGTTTTTCTGAAATAATGAGAAACACAGAGCCCATTTTTTATTTTTTCATGAAAAAAAAGATCTTGTTCATTCAAATAAACAGAACTGATTTTCAGGTTAGGTTTTCATTCTCGAACAGAGCAGATTTTTTTTTAACGCAATCTGTCCTCCTGCCTTTGGTGACCTTTTCCCCAGTGCCCCCATGATAGTGACACATCAGCTCTTTGAAATCTGATGACAAATACAGCAATTCGTGGTCTCTTTGAGGATCAATCTTGATTAACTCCATCCTGCCTTGTTACACATTAAACACCGGCACAGGGGTTTCATCATTTAGTTGGAAATTTTAGAGATTCCCTACAAGATTAACAATTGCTCCACCACGAATTCTTTTACTTGTTATTATTTTCTCTTATTTCTTGTATTTATTCATTTAATTGTGCTAATAATTGTCCCGTCCAAGGACATTTCTGCACTTCTTGGATCACCTTCTACACCTCCATCATCCAGTCTGTCCTCAGCACTTCCATCAGTCTGGTTTGGACCAGCCACCACCATCAGGAAAACTTAACTCTACCTAAATACATACTCCTTATTATTGCACTAATCCTCTCCTACATTGCACTGAAGACAACCTCTATTGTTATTCTACTTATTTTTACTTTATTCTATTTTGTGTGTTTTCATGTACATTGAAAGCGAAGCTGAACCGGAGTCAAATTCCTTGTTTGTTTGCTCAAACGTGGCCAAAAAATCTGATTCCAATTCTGATTTATTCATTTAAAATACTGATTAATTGCACTTCAAGTCTATATAATCCCTCCCAAAAAAAAAAAAAAAAATGGTCCTTTGAACGCACCTCTGGCAGCCTCTATGCAGAATCCAGCAGAACCCCTCAAAGGCGTTTCTTGATCGACGTCGTATTTGATGAGAGAATACGGAAAATACCACTGCAGGAAACATATAGACAGAGAACTGATTAGTGACAACTTTTACTTGATGATGTGGGAAGTAAGAAGGAGTTTCACCTTGTGGAGGAAGGTGTCCCGGCCAATGGCTCCGATCTTGCCAGTGTAATTCAGCAAAGCAAAATTCCCTTCCGTTGCTCCGTAAAACTCCTTGATTTGGATGTTTCCAAACCTGCTGATGAAATCCCTCCAAACCTCGGCCCTGATCCCGTTACCTACCGCAAGTCTCACCTTGTGGCTCCGATCGTTGGGTTTCTGTCGCCGAGGAAACGGGAGGAAAGTTGAGAGCAGCTCGTTTCTCTCTGGCGACGTTGAATGTGACCGTCACATTAATGTCAGGAACACATACCTTTGGCGTGTTGCAGAGATACCGCAGGATTTCACCAATGTACTGTACGACAGTGACGTCGTATTTCCTGCAGTCGTCCCAGAACTGAGTCGCCGAAAACTTGCTCCTTAAAGCCACCGTCAAGCCTGCACACAGCAACAAGATGTCAAAGAACAATCAGCGTTGAAAATTTTCCTTTTCAGCAAAATGAGAAGACCAAAACCAGCAAGGAGCTCAAATCAATTCTGCTAAAAGTATATTATCTGTACATCCAGAGCCTTTTATACACCTCACGTGCTGCTTCATTCCCTTTTTAGTCATATTACAGATCTATTAATCTGCACAAACAGACGTCAAACTAAAATATTACTCACACATCTCTCTCTGTCTCTTTTAGCATGTTTGGTGAAAGTTCCACTTCGACTCGGAGTGACAAAATCCAACACTTTTCCAGCCAGGACCAGCGGTCTTTTAATTATTACAGTCACTGGAGGAACTTTTCCTCTCACCACGCTTAGTCATGCAGAAGCGCCGCTATAGGTTCAATTATTCTGCGTTATTTATGACGGCCTGAGGTCTGATGCCGGTGAAGATAGAACCTAAATGAGTAGCTCCTTTTATTATGCTTGTATTACTATAAAAAATACAGACGGTGGAAGCACAGTGGTGGGTCAAGAAGAAGGGCTGGGGTGGATTTTTGTGGCTGTGTGATTGGTAACGTCTACCAATCTAATCAATTTCAAAGGTTTAGGTGCATGTGTCGTAATAAACTTTGGATCACAGAGTTAGTAAAGTGTCATGATTATTGGATAATTCTAATACATTTTGGGGGAAAATATGAAGAGTGTTCAGTTACATATTGTATGTAGTTGCTGCATATCAGCAAAAGGTTTCGCTGAATGTAGAACACAAGAGCCTGTTTGTGACGATGAAGACCAGGTTGTTGTTTCTAATGACCCTTTCACACTGTCCAGAAATCCCACTATAATGTGACCTTTGACCTCCAAAAAATTAACCAATTTACCCTCAAATCCAATTGGTTTGTTTTTTTTGGTCCAATGGCCTACGTGAAGCCACAGTGATCTTGACCTTTGACCTAGGACCTTCGTAATCTAATCAGTTAATCCTTGAGTCAGAGTGGACATTTGTACAAAGTTTGAAGAAACGTTCTTGTTCTCCTTCGTAAGAATGGCTGGAGGTATATACACCGTAATGTCTCCGGCCCTGTCTGTATATACAGTATTTCTCTGTTTCGACTTGAATTCCCTTCAGGGGCAATGACATAAACATGTACCACAGACTGTACCACCTTTTGTATTTCATCTAAATTCTACGGCAGAGTGTATAATATTACACGTTCACTCGGTTGTATTTGAAGTACGAATTTTGCACATTGTCACATTTTCTACTCATTTGACTGATCACGTAACTAATCATCGGGCTGCCTTTGTATGTATTTCAGGTGGTGCTGTACTGCGCGCGTACCCATCTCAATGGCCGAGATGACACCGAGAAAGCCAGCGGTGTGATAGAGAGGGAGGGTGGTATAAATCACGTCGTTGGACTTCAGGCTTGACACAGACAGAAGCAGCACCAAGTACCACAATTTGGCGTGAGTCACCTCTGCCGCTTTGGGTAAACCTGCCGGAGAGAATGCAGAGGTTGACGCCGTGCAGCGGCTGTGTCCTTAACTGTCGAACGCCTGACATCTGCAGAGGCTCACCTGTGGTCCCCGACGTGTAAATGTAGACGGCTACACTCCCCAAATTCAAGTGCGACCTTAAATCTTTGGACATCGGCTCGCAGGAGGCCTGGCTCATTTGGTCTCTGAAGCTCCTAATATCCGGACTTTTGCATCCGTCGGCCAGGATGTAAATGTCCACCTGCTGCTCCAACAGACTCGGCAGGACCTCCTCCAGAGCGTCCTGTAACTCTGGGAAACAATGGTAGAATATGAAGAAATTTACAATATAAATCTAAAGTTGAACGAATCTGAGACCGACGTTGGTTCCAGAATGTAAACAAAGCCAGAAACACGTGGAACAATGTTCACAATAAAGTCCAGGCTTCTGATGGTCAGATCTAGTGACCAGACTAAACAGACATTACAATATTATTAATATGTGAAACTACATCACTTTACTAAGTGTATTTTAGGTTACATTTCAGAGCAAACATTCAACTTTTTACTCCAATGTTCTAATATGCAGTATTGATGGTTATCAATAGTGCTGGTATAGTTATAATTTTCACTTTGATCCAGCTATAACACTGAATAATCCAAGTATGATTTTTTTTTAAAAAAAAAGTGTTATTCAGTTACTTGACAGAAAGAAAAATCATTAGAATTCCCTGCAATAATTAATGTTTTATGTATTAATGTTGCCTGATAAATGTGTGTAAATATCACAATGTGTGTTAGAAACAAAAGCATACATATATTTATCTAGCTGCAGTGGAGATGTAGAAAGCAAAGAAAGGCGTAAACTTGTGCATCTCGGTAAAGTAGAATATCCTGTATGAGTTTTTTCGTCATTTAATTCAAAATGTTTAATTTTCACATAAGCTGTATGATTCCATTTAAAGTGAAATATTTCAAGCCTGGTTTGTTTTAACTTGACGATTATGGCTTATGCAGTTATAGCTACACTAAAATACCTACCTGAAATCTTATATTATATTTGATCATCTGTCATAATAGCGAAAGAGAGAGAAAAAGAAGTGCAAGGACATGTTTTAAAGTGTGTTTCGAAGAATATTTTGATTAATAAAGTGGCTAGCATGTCACAACATCCTCACAGTTACGTACTTATGTGATGTTTACATATCAAGATTTCACTTAACTTAAAATAAATCCACTTCTACTGATGCTACTAACAGTAATAACAAACGAATTATTAAAGACAGTATTTTTTTCATTTTCGTTTCAAAACGTGCCGCCGTTCTGTGTTGCTGAGGCTGGTTATTGGGACATGGAACGTTAGCCCTCTGGTGGGGAAGGAACCTCAGCTTGTAAGTCAGACTCATTCCCAGTTAATGTTGGACTCTACCAGGGCTGCCCTTTGTCACCGGTTCTGTTCATAGTTTTTCTGGACAGAATTTCTAGGCGCAGCCAAGCGGCAGAGGGAGTCAAGTTCGGTGGCCTCCAGATTCTGTCTCTGCACTTTGCAGATGATGTGGTCCTGTTGGCTTCATTGAACACTCACCTCCAACTTGCACCGGGAAGGTTTGCAGCCAAGTGAAGCGGTGGAGATGAAGATCAGCACCTCAAAATCTGAGGTCATGGTTCTCATGGTGGATTGGAGTTCAAGTATGTCGGGGTCCTGTTCACAAAGGAGGGTAAAATGGAATGGGAGATTGACAGACGGATCGGGGCGGCATCGGCAGTGATGCGGACGCTGAAGGTGAAGAGAGAGCTGAGCCAGAAGGGGAAGCTCTCAATTTATGAGGCAATCAACGTTCCAACTCTCACCTATGGTCATGAGTTCTGGGTAGTGACTTAAAGAATGAGATTGTGAATGCAAGCGGCGAAAATGGGTTTCCTCTGCAGGGTTGCTGGGCTCAGCCTTACAGATAGTGTGAGGAGCTTGGAGTAGAATCGCTGCTCCTCCGCGTCGAGGAAGCCAGTTGAGGTGGTTTGGCCATCTGGCTTGGATGCGACCCGGACAGCTCCCTGGGGAGGTGGTTCGGGCAGGGGAGCCTGGGGCAGACACAGGATAAACTGGGGAGATTATATCTCTCAACTGGCTGGGGAACGCGTTGGTGTCCCCGCGGAGGAGTTGGTGGAAGTGGCCAGGGAGAGGAACATCTGGGTCTCCCTGCTCAGACTTTCGCCCCTGCGACCCGGACCCAGATAAGACTGATACTAAATGTAAAATGGACCCATTGACAGTATTATTCCTCATAATATGGAGTTAATACTAACCAAACGAATGCAGGGATTTGTAAGTAGATTTTAAAGTAAACATGTTTTACTATATTTACAACCCATCAGTTTGTTTTATCTGACATTACATATTAATTTGAAAAGCATCTACAAACTATGACAAATGTGTACAAATACTAAAATGTAGCTGTGAACGACAGTGGAAAAGCAGAGAACGGAGTAAGGCATACATTTAGTATTTGAACCTCTTGATAATAACTTCTGCACCACATCTGACCTGCAGCTGCGACCAGCGCTCGGGCTCCGCAGCGGCTGAAGCAGTGCAGCAGCGACTTGGACCTGATGTTGTGGTTGAGGAAAGCCGCCGTGCAGCCGATCTTCATCAGGGCCAGCCACAGCCACAGGTAGGTGGGCTCGTTTCCGAGGAACAGCGCCACCGTGTCGCCCTCTCTGACGCGGCCGCTCTGCAGGAAGACCCTGGCCGCCTTGTTGCTGAGCTCGTCGGCGTCCTGGTACGTGAACGTCTCATCTTTGAAGCGAAGGAAGGGCTTGTGCGGCTGCGCCTTCACCACCTCCAGGAACCGGTCCAGGATGGTGTAGTTGGTCCGGGCGTACTTCTGGACGCGGCGCCTGGCTTTTAGTTTGTTGTGCACGTGTTGGACATCCTGGAAAAAGTGCGGATGGCGGAATAAAATGGCCAGAAAGAGCAGAGTGGCCAGCAGCGTCCACGCCAGCATGATGAACTGGGAGAGCCTCTGGGGACTGTGTGTCAGGTGAATGTTTTACCAGCCTAGTTATGGAGGACGAGGGGGGCCCAACAGCACAGTCGGGGTCAGGACACGTTGAACCCAGCCTCACTGAACAGAAAAGATAAGGATTTATACGCAGTGTTTCCAGAATAGGATCCACCTTGTTGTAGGTCTGAAACAAGGGGGTTGAGGTTGATGTCAGCATTGATTAATCTGCTAAAAATTGCATCAATTAATTGAATATCTTTAAAACACACCCAGGATAATGTCAAGAGTTTGTTCAAGAAACCAAGTAAACTTCTCATTTGACAAGCTGCAACTTGGGCACCTGGGGTCTGTTTGGCATCCAACAGCGTTTCCAATTAATTATCTGATGATCCACAACTAATTATTTTAGCTTCAGCTGAAAGAATTATTTATTTTTCAACACAAAGTGTTTCAATATTTTTTTTGCTTTTTTTATGGTTGTACTCATGACATGATTTTGGTTCACTACCTTCAGAACAGGATTATGCAACAAGGTCATTTATAAGATTTATTAAAATGAAGGCAATATATAAAAACATAAACTATGCACAGCATATCTCATTAAAGTTCAAAATATAAAAACACAGACACACTGGAATCGTACTGATCCCAGAAAGACAAACAAGCACCTTATCTCAGACTCTGTGCTGCCAGTGTCTCACATTCAGGGTATCGCAAGTTCAAAATGACACTGTTGGCAGCTCTACGATCTTTAACCTGGGAAAAAAAAATAAAATTAAAAAAAAAAAAATCTGTTTTCAAACTGCACTGTATTTGTGATTTAATTATAACTTTTAAATAAGTACACAGACACAGAAACAAAAAAACAACCTGTATGTGCCTTGGACATTTGCTGCCGTGAGTGAACAGAGAAACAAAACGCATAAAGACGTTATAGCAAATATCTCCATAAACTCACCCTTAACACCTTTTTCTACTTTTTTATGTAATCCTGCACATTTTTATGTATCTTGTCTGTATTTATGAGACCTTTCAGACTGACAGTGAGCAACAAGACTCAAGCCGAGCGCAGCCCCGAGTTCTGAAACAAAGTTTCAGTTTTAACTCCGAGTTTCTTGATGGGAATAACAGCAGAAACATTTCAGACACAAGACTGGATATAATAAATTAAAGCTTAATATGTAAAGCCTGGATTCCTGCCAGACCCACAGCTGTGCTTGTTTTTTAAAGACGTGTGAAACGTGTTTTAAAGAAATGTTAAAACGAGCATGAGGGGTCAAAAGAAAAAAGCGAATATTAACAGAACTCCAAGTATTTTGCTGTTAAATTTATACCTGAGGTCACAGATTATCTAGACAAGGACAGATGTACAGAGGAACAAAATGTAGCTTGTATTTCTTTTACAAAACCTAAACATTAATGCAACAGTTAAACATTTACGGAAAACTCCCTTAGCTGCAAGCTAGCCGTTTCCCTGTGTCGTCTTTATTTGTAGCTAAGCTAACCAGCTGCTGGCTTCGTATTTACTACACACAGAAAATCTTTTATCACATCATTCAGAAAGGCAAATAATTTTCCAGTGTTACCAAAACACATAGAGGAAAAACATTCTACGTCATGTAAACTTCAACACTGTAAAAATGAAACAAAAGGCACTATGTGGTAAGCTCATTTCCTTACTTCACTTCATTTCTGATTGTAATATGGGCTGTCGAAGCCACTGTCCTGTTGGCGCTGTCTCAGCTCAGAGAAGAGAGGCCTGGAGCAAACTCCACGCTGCTCCTCAGCTTCAGAGCCAGGTGTGGGCTCCCTGTGTGTGTTCACCGCTGTGTGAGAGATGGTCTGGGTGTGAGGCGTCCTCTTGACGATTTCATTATAGACCGTCGTGTCGGAAACATCCGGGGTGAGGCCACCAAACTCTGCTAAGTCGCTGGCCGACGCCACCGAGACGGAAAACGGCTTCACCGGTTCCACTCTCCTTCCCGCGTGGGACAGTCTGGAAACCTGCAAGCCCGTGTCCGAGTCGCCACTGCTCATGCTCCAGTCCGTCCGTCTCTTATCTCTGACCGGAGTCTCCTGGATGTGTCGCTCCGAGTCAGGATGTTTGTCTGCTCCCTGCAAATACAGCTCCCTGCTTTTACTCCTCACAGACACATTGACACAATCTGCCTGTGATGGAGATGCCATCTGTTGAGAAGGTTTGTGAGAACGGAGGTGTGTGAGAGCAGCATTTAGAGGTTTCAGTCCTGCTCCTGCTGAGGCTGCTTCCTTCCCGGAAGCACAGATGTCCTGGTGAACTGAAGCTCTAGTCCTGGCTGCAGCAATTTGTCTCTGTTCTGGATCAGGGGAAGACAGTGGGAGTTCCTCCTCTGGCCTGGTGTCAGGAGGCTCCCTTGGTGTTGGCGGGTTTTTACTGAAACCTGCATGTCTTCCCGGAGGGCAGTCATCTGCAAACACAGCCGTCAAACAACGATATTCACAAGTAAACAAAATCAGTAAACCGTGAACAATTCTGCACAATAGGACTCACTTGGTAAGCTGAGGTTCTTAACAGATTTACTTTTGACAGGCGTTTCCAGCACTTTAGCCATGGCCGCCAGCTTGCTTGCAGCATTCATTATTTTCTTCTCAGCCCTGCAGAGGACAGAAAGGTCGCTACAATGAGCACGAGGTGCCATGATGAAGCAAGCACACGAGTTTAGGACAATCATGGCTTCTTGCCCCGCAGTCTTTCCTCCGTCCTCCAGTAACTCCTGCAGACAGGTCAGATAATAGCGCCGCATCTTTCTGGCCGTGTCCTGCCTCTCCCTCTGCACCTCCGCGCGAAGCATCTCCGCCGCTCGCTCCCGACTCTCCTGGAGGTAACGCAGCATGTCCCCTGCCGAATACAACACACTTCAAATCTGTGGTTTTATTCATAATCACAAACACAGAAACCTGTACTGTGAACAGACAAGTGAAATACAGGACACAGGATAGTGCGCAGATTGTCTATTCCTCAGTCCCTTCAGTAAGGAGTCACACTGAATATACAATATTTTCTAAATCTACAGACACATTATAAAACTCAGCACCAGGACCAACCTCTGATCTTTTCTACAGTCATCAGGTATTGCTGCTTCATCTCCTCAAGGCCTTGTTCAAGACTTTGTTGGCGGTCAGAGCTCCTGTAATTAACAACAGTTCAATTATTGGCACGGTTTTATTGTTGACAATTATAGGTCATATAACTGAATTAAAGATAAACATGCGAGCACAAACCGTGACGGTTCATTGGCTCTCTTCACTTCCTCTAGCTGCTGCAGATGCTCCTCCTTCACCTTTTGTAAGCTGCTCTCATGCTCATCTATAACAACCAATGATCAATGAGGACATACAGTTAGTTCGTAGGCTGAATAATTCTATTTAAATGACATTTAAAAAAACATTTTCATAGGAGAACTAAGGTCTTTTCAAACCAAACCCTATTTTCATAGACCAGATAATAGGGCTTGGTTTGAAAATGGTAAAATTTCACAAATGTACGTATGTAGTTTGGTCGCTCAGCTATACATTGCAATGACACAGGACAAGTCAAAGAGTCAGAAATAAATAGCTTTTTATCCCCACTAACTAAGCTCCAAATGTTATTTCAGGTGTCTTTTTAATCAGTAACTGTTAAAATATGGTATAAATTAATGTTTGTGTAGGCTGTTTTTCATCATCAGCAACAGAAAGCAGAGAAAAGTAGGAAAAAAGACGGTACAAACAACCAATTTATACATCTGATCTGAATCTTTTCAGCTATTGAACCAAAAACACAGGTGTTTCACTGTAGGTATCTACTTCACATATATCTATACAGCCTTGCTAAGCTAAACATTTCTATCTTTGCTTTATACTGGGGTAATTTTTCAAAGAAGATGTATTGTGTAAAATGTTACAACCTCAAAGACTGGGAAATGGGACCTGAAGTTCTCCTTTAAGTGCATTAAGTACCTTTGAGGTGCTGGATGGCAGTTCTGTGCTCTCTGACACTGTGCTGGAGCTGACGACAGGCTTTCTCCAAATGTCTCTGCAGCTCTTGGTTTTTCTTCTGCAGCTTAGTTACAGTCTCGGTGCACTCCTTCCTCCGGGGCAAAGAGTCTAGAAATGGTGGACAGTATGGTCATGCACACTTATTTCTGGGCACTACGTAGAGAGTTTTTGCAGTAAGCTATGTAGTGAAGAGACAATAGGAGTAAACCACATACTTTGCAGTCTGACAATCTCTCTTTCGTGCTGCTGCTGCGTGTCTTTTAACACACGACTGAGTCTCTCCTCACTCACCTGGGGGCAGAAATGAACTCATGAAAGGGAAAAAACTCAAACATTATACGACATTAACATACTTAACACTAAGAAAAAAACCCATAATCAAATTCTAGATTTGCACTTGCAACTCTGCTTTATTCATGAAAAGTTTGAGGGCACAGCTTGTTCTTTTATACTGTTGGTTTTAGCGTGAAAACAACCGGGTTTGAAGTGAACACTAGCTAACTTTTTATGCCTGTGTTACACTGTAACCGTTGCGTTTTGCAGACTCTGTAAGTTATTTATTGAGCAGAGCCTCTCTTTCTAAATGATTGACAGATAACAACACTTCTCAGGACCAAAGATAATCGGTAATAACTCACTTTTCTCCACCCCTCCTTGGCTTGAGATACTGCACTGTTGACGATGTGCTGGCAGGATGTTCTGATGATCTGTGTTATTGTGCCCTCTAATGTGTCCCCGCTGGTCGTCCTGATGTCTTCAGTGCCCTGCTGATCTGTTTTGGGCTCCATGAGAAATTGTGCCTGCACCTGTGCCAGGCCAGTCTGAAGCTCTGCTAGTAATTCACGTCTCATCAGCTGTCTTTGGGCTTCTTCTTTCTCTGCCTGCTGACTCCTCCATTCCTCTTCTCGGACCCCTACAGTCTGCTGTAACTTGGCCTCCATCTGCAGGAGCAGCTCCTCCTTTTGGCACTCTGCATCCTCTCTGGCCTGCTGCAGAGCCTGCTCCAGCTCTGTGCGCTGCTCTTGCAGCTTGGTTTGGTAAACCTGCTCACTGAGGGCCTGGACGATGGAGATTTCCTGTTGTTTGTCTCGGTTCCAGGCGGCTCGTGCACCGGCCAGCTCGGCCTTCAGCAGGGCAGCTTGCTCTCGTCTTACTTGGTCCAGCTGAGTTTGGAGATCTGCCACCACCTCTTGGAGCTCCTCCACCCTCTGGGTCCCGGAGCTCTGTTCCTCCAGCTGGTGCTTTTGCTTCTTATGCCACTGCTCCTGTGCCTCCCTCAGGGCCTCAGACACCTGACACATTTCAATGAAAATACACCAGAAATGAGTTGACAACAGTGTAAGGTTAACTCACAAACATAAAACTCTGCGATACATACATGCTGTTGTGTGAATTTTTCTTGCAGTTCTTCCCACTTCTCCCTCTCCGTTTGGAGAGAGGCTTGGTATTCTGGTAATGAAGTCAAATCTTCAATCCAGCGACTGTACGCCCTCGTTACTGCACCTTCAACCTGAAACACAAATACATTTACTGATGAAAGGAAGACAGTGGAAAACGTTTGAAGAAATAAGTTGTGTGATGTCTCAGGGAAAAATAAAGAAAGAAATAAAATATGTATGATTTTTATATCTTCAAACCAATATAAAATGTACAGTAAAGCTATTACAAAAAAACTGCCGCTGACCTGTTTGGCCATGTCCTCCAGGTGTTTCTTGTGCAGCTCTCTCTGGGTTTGTTTCCTGGCTTCTTCCACAGCCTTGTGCTTGGCTTTGTCTGCCTCCAACTGCAGCTGCTGTTTCTGGGCAATGAGCTTGGAGTCCAGCTCTTTAACAGTCACCATCCCACCGCCGGCCTCAGGCTCATCCGCCTGACAGTTCGCCTCAGCGGTCTCTCTGTGCTTCTCTCTGCCGGCCTCCTCCAGCCTCTGCTCCCAGCACTTCTGCATCTGCACAGGAACAGGAAAACTATCACATGTGACATCAATTCCCCATTAAGGGAGATGAGCGGGATAGGAAACACAGGAAAGCATACCCTCTGTAGTTCCTCCTTCCATGTGGCTTCTGCCAAGGCTGCTTGAGACTTCACCTGCAACTCGATCTCAGTCTCTTTCTCTTTGGACAAGACAGCTTTGAGCTGGTTTACAGAAGCTTGATGCTGAGCCTCAAGTTCAGCCCTTAGCTTCTTCAGAGCTGCGACACTCTCTTCTCTGATGTTTTGCTGAGAATTGAGGACTGAATCAGAAATCATTCTTGGTCCACTATAATCTATGTTGGATACAGGCTACTGTACTCTCGTCATTGAGAAACAATTTTGTGAAATTCAATGTTCAGAAACACCTTAATCACACTGTTGAAAATAATTAAATAAAAAAAATATGCAAAGCTTCTGATACTGTAAACTAGGGATGTAAGGATTCACTATGATTCATATAAAATTAGATAAATTAATGTCAATCATCTATTTGACTGATGAACCAATACACATTTTAAACAGCAGGAGGCGTTGATGCTTTACACTTGTGTCACAGCCAGGAAGTAAACAACATTAGCAACATGGCGGCTAATAAAGCATAAAACTTGAAGATTCCCCCATCTTTGTTAAAGTCTGAGGAACAGCAGCGTTTTGGCTTGCAAAAGGCTGAAAATAAAAAGTGTTGAAATGACGAACACCGAAACAAAACTGTGTGCAAATGCTGCAAGAAGGTATTCATCAACATGAATAGCACAACAAGTTTGATGCAACATGTTAAACGACATCGCAGCAAGAAGCTCCATGTTGGCATCAAAAGCCATTAAATGGACAAATCACAATGACACACTGCGGATTTACAGCCCCGCTTAAATAAAATGAGTGCAAGCGCCGTGGAGATCACAAAGTAAACTGGTGTATGCATGGCAAACTTAGTTTGTTTATTTAAAGTGATCTTATTTATTCAAATTATTCATTAATTCATTTATTTCATGATTTGGGATTTGTTTTAAACTTTCTGTTTTGTTTTGTAATTTATTTCTATTTCACATTAAATATATTTCAGTTCCACAAAGAAATGTGCAGGATTCTTTTAATTTGTTTAAACCTGTTTAAGAAGGATAAAAGGATTTTTAATTTGTAGTTTGAGACAGCGAATGTGTTAGATTCTGCAGGAAAACGTCTTTCAGACAGAATATACTTTTAAATTTTGATATAAGGAAATGTGCATTGCTTCGCAGTTTGTAAAGTTTCTAACCTTCCTAGACCCTACATAAATTTTAAGCAAGAAAAGATAATAGAAAAGTATTTTGTCCCTTATGTCTAAGAAACACAAGGATACTTCTTTCACTTATAATTTCTCTTTAATCTTATTTTGCAAAAAATAGTCAGCTTGAATTGTAATCGTGAGCAAAGAATTTTGACTCGAGGCAAGAAAACATTGAATCATTACATCCCTACTATAAACATCGTCTGGGACCACGTGTACCTCATTTTCTCTGATTGAAGCCTCCTTCTTCTCCCCGTTACGTATGCTTTCTTCAAGCGTGTCCTTCTCTTTGCACACGGATATGTAACACTCCTGCACAGCCAACATCTTGTCATTGGCCTCAGACAGCTGGGCCCTATGATGAAGTCATAAATGTGCTTTTAATGAGCTGCAAAAAGTTTCCAGAAAACCAAAGTTTTCGGAGACAGGTGCTGAGTGCTTACTGTAACTGCTGGACCTGCTGCTCGTGCTGTGCAGTCAGCTGTTCCACCTGAGCATCATGTTCCAGCATGAGCTCTGTTTTGACCCGGTTCACCACGTCGTCTCGGAACTGCTGATTAATCCGTTCAGTCCTTCATGAAGAAACAGAAATAATAATGGATAAATGGATAAAAGCACATTTTAGGTAAAGAAACCACAAAATATTACTACATAATAAATATTATAAAAATTCTTACCTCGCAGACGCCTCCTGCTTCTCTTGGTCCAGTTCCTGGATCATCTCCCTCATCTTGGTGCAAAGCTCCACATTGGCTGACCTCAGCTTCTCCTCATTCTGTTTCAGCTCTCTATTCTTCTTTTCTAAAGCCTACAGTTTGGACACAGAGCCAATATTTCAATCTTAAAGTCTAAAAACACGGCTGATTTAACAATAAACCACGACAAACCTCCACTTGTTCCTGCAGGTTTCGTTTGACCTCTTGTAGCCTCAGGAACTCATTCTGAGAGTCTCCATTTATGTCCAGATGTTTTAACTGGCCAGTCTCTCTGACCTGCAAACATTTTACAGTCACAGGTTCTATTAGATCCAGTTCATCTCTTACCCATTACCTTGGAATAATCTTACACTGATTCCACTACTACTACTACCATCTATAAGACTTTCAATGCAACATGCAATAATATAACACATTAATCTGTATAGATGCCTCTGTTTTAATAGTTTTTTTCCTTATTTGAGAAATCACATACTAAAACCAAATTTGCTCAGCAATACAATATTACTGCTTGTGTCTCAGTGTGTCCTCACCAAAGAGCTAAGCCTGGCTTCATCTAACTGGGTCTGAAGCACGCTCACTTGACCCTGACAGAGCTGAAGCTCCTCGTGCAGCTGGCTGATCTTCTGCCGCTTCCCCTTCAGACTACCCAGGCAGCGCTGCATCTCCACTCTCAGCAGCCGCAGAGCTTCGTCTTTAGGCAGCTTGGAGTCGGACAGGTGAGCCAGGGCAGTGCTGACCAAACAGGAGGGAAAGTTTGATTTTCACATTAGTTCATGCAGTATTAAGCATATACTAACAGTTATTTAATGTACCAACTAATAATTTACTAACATTTTCTATTTATTATTACGATGCTACTTCATACATTATTAAATAGTTTATAACCTTACCATTAAGTGTAATTTTAGGTATACATGTTGTCGATTTTACAATAAGGGTTACAAGGAGCATTAATAGTTAGTTAATACAAGTAAATAAATGATTTATTGCAGTTAAGTCAGGGTTATTTAATGCTCTTATGCATTAATGTGTGAATTTATATGTTTTCAACTTTACAATAAGCGGCACAAAGAGCATTAATAAATGGTTAATTCAGGTTATTAAATACTTCATTAGGGTTAGGGTTAGCTTTTTGCCACCTAATATTATTTAACTGTTTGTTAATGGGCATTACTGTGTTAATTACGTTAATTGTATGGTTAGAAAATATTGAATAAATACATTAGTTAACATGAGGATCGTGAGTAAGTGATTATATGACACATTAACTGTTAGTAAATGCTTATTGCTGCATTAACTAATGTTAAATAATGTACCGTTACTGTAAGGAGTTGTTAATTTTCTTGTGTCGATAATTAAATGAAAATACTGCTAGCTGCAAGTATTGCACTATATACATGCTTTCATATTGCAAAAGGGGCAAAAAAGTGTGTGATGATGACAATGACTCTACGCTGTGATCCTGATGTACCTGTGAAGGCCATTTTTCGAGATGGTCTTCTTTAATCCTAAATCCACACAGGATTGAGAAAGCTGGTTCTCTGAGTCATCACTCAGACCTAATCCAACAACTCCATGTTTCACAGCACTTTCATACAGAGTGATCTGCTCCTTCAAGTCAGCCAGATCCTCCTTCAGCATTAAAAGAAATTGTGAAAGGTTTAATCAACCATGTTTAAGCAAAGTTATGAGGGATTAAATTTTGAGGAAAAAAAATCTGATAATTCACCTGTAAGACTTTATTCATGTTTTCACTTAAAGCCTTGGCTGATTGAGCCTGCTGTAGTTTGATTTGCATCTGAGCCATTTCCTGCACCGAGCCTGAAGAAAACAACCACATGTACACAAGTTGCTCATTTTAGTTTCTGTAATTTGCCTTCAGTGCAGTTTTTGGCGAGCAGATAAAAGACAAAAATTAAATAGCAGTATATGTTCACCCCTTCACTCACTTGTCTGCAGCAGCTTGGCACATTGTTGTTGACTCTCCTCCAGACTGTGAGTGAGGCCGTTGACGACTCTGGCTCTCTCCAGTTGCGCTTCTTCTCTCTGGTGCTCCAACTGCTTCACATGCTCTCGTAACCTCTGAGCAACTTCAATCTGGGAAAACGACAAAACATCAACACAGGAGTTCACAATGTCTGGTAGCTTCTTGATTCGATCATCAGCTTTCCTATTTCTGCTTCCTGTGACGGTAACACTACACACCTGTTCGTTCAAAGCCTGAGAAGTGGAGTCGATTTTCTGTTGGAGTATCAACAGCGCAGCGTCATGCTGCTCCTTCATGACGGCAAGGTCTCGGTCGTGCTGCTCCCGCCCTTTGGACAGAGTGTCAGAGCGACAAAGCTCCAACATCTGTTGCTTTATGCTGTCCACTGCAGCCTCTGCCACCCTCTGTTTCTTCATGTTCTGCAAATTAATTTGAAACATCTGTATACTCGAGGACCACTGATTTTTAGCAAAAGTTCAGAGCATGAAAACGCTGATAGTTGATTAATTGGCCAATGTGTATAAATAAAGTAGAAAGTACTCTTCTTATAAGGAATCAAGTTAAATAGCAGCTGTACATGCAGTACATGCAGCTGTGACTTTTAGGGCGGTGTGTGTCAGAGCAGAACTCACCTCCTGGTCTCTATCAGTGAGGACCTTTACTTGTTGCCCCATGGTCTTCAACTTGCTTTGCATTTGAACCTCTCTCTCCTTTGCCTCTTCAATTAACAGACCTGATTCTTTTAGACTGACTGCGAGGTCTTCCTTTTCATCTGTTGACAATAAACAAAACGTCACGATCGCACAAGCAGCACATCCAGCAGGGCCGGTGCAGGACCCACTGGTTTCACTCGTGTATCTGTAGATGGTGCATTTTGAAAGGAAAAAAAATAATACTGTGTGCCTCTTACCTTTGACAATTGCGAACTGGTGCTCGACATATCTCATATTACGCCTTGTGTCCTCCAGTTTTCGCTCCAAATCTTCTATTTGCCTCTGCTGAGCTTTGTTTAAAATCTGCAGCTGTGCAAGCTGCTCCCTATCAGCAGTTTCTGAGACGGAACACAAAATTCATATTCAACACATCAATTTGCTTCTCATTATTATATTATGTATTAACAGTTTTCAGCAGCACATGAGGGGCTGACTGTGATACGGTGAAGGTTTCACCGCTTCTAGCTTCATAGTAGCAGATGGGTGCAGTCAAGGAAATATTCTCTCTTTAATATTAATCAATAATAATCTGGCTAAACGCACCTCCTCATGACAAACAAATGAATCACTTCATAAAACGGACTTGGGTTTATATAGCGCTTTTCAAGTCTACTAGACTTGTCAAAGCACTTTACATTTGTCACATTTGTCACATTTGTCAGTCATGGGTGGAAGTGTTGTATAGTCAGACAGGACACCTTTCACACACAGCACTGGGAACAATGCAGAGTTAAGTGTCACGGCCTTCGACAGGCTGACTGGAGAGAGGAATCGTACTGCCGATCCTCCGATCAGTGGACAACCTGCGCTTCCCACTGAGCAACCATCCACCTTACTGTCAGAATACTGAAGAGAAACAAAGCGGAGCACTGAAGAGGTAAATGTTTCGTTGAATGGCACTTTGAAAACTGTTTGAAAACTTTTAAAAGCTGGTGTAAACAGTAAAACCACACTTCAGATTCAGATAATACAGTTGACTGCATTTGCTCAGCCAGTACTGTTATGTGAAACTCACGCTGTGTGGAGTCGAGGAATTCTCTTTGCAGCTGGTCAAGTTGACCTTCCCTGTGAGTGGCGTGCGAGTTAAACATCTTCGGCTGCTGGGCATGAAGGTGAGGATTGTAGGTGGCCTTTTAGGTGTTAAAGAGACAAAAACAAACACTGCAGTCGACATTCACTATCTGTGTTGATACTCTGGCAGTTGGGTTATGCCAAAATTTCACAGTCCACTCACTTGAAAATGATGTTTGGGATCGTTATGGTTCCTATAATTTTGGTCGTCTCCATGTCCCGTCCCATTGAACATGACCGCCTTATTGGTGCCCTGAGGGTACGATTTAGACTCATACTCGTCAGCACAGAAATCACTGGCCTCGGTGGATTTTTCCGTGCCAACGCTGCAGTACGTATAATCTCCCTGGGTGAAGTGATGGTCTTGTGACTGCTGGCTCCAGGTTTGACTTTGAGGGTGACTCCGAAGTCCGTCGGTCTGAGCGCCTCCATCATCATACGTGTACTCGTCAGGTGGGCGTTGATCATAGTCCTCTTCATACTAATGCGGAGACATGTCAATAATTAATGTTCGAAAGGGAAGAAAGTTCAGACCACAAAAATCTAGAAGCTAAATCTAACCTACATTTTCTTGAGAAGTTGACCTGGGATGAACTGACCATTGAGGAGTCCATGTGGATTGTGG
>KV751338.1:5639860-5660152 GCA_001698575.1 Mola mola
TTACAATGCAGTCGGGTACGTGTGATGTTTTTAACCATAACCAGTGTTCTAAAAACCTGAGATGACCAGTTACTCAGCAACATGTGTGTTACCTGTTGCCAGTGTTTTTATTGCTGCAGGTGGAGTACTCCAGCTCTGGGGAGGAGTCTCGACTGTCATCCAGCATGTCATCAGGCAGATCTGTGAGCAGTTTCTGCAGCTGCAGAAAAATAGCACATGGATATGAGTCATCAAGGTTGCTTCGCAACTAGGTTGTAAAATTATACAAATAGAAAAAAAAGGGTGAACAGGAGCACACATTCACAGGCTGAGAAAAGGATGTGTCAGGGGTTCTAAAGTCTAAAAAACAGATTCAACCAAATAAGTCTCTGTGATTGTAAATAGTAAAAGAATTACACCCATTTTAGTGTCGTGTTTAAACATCAGATTTTTTTTTTATTTCATACCATTTATCAAGCTAAATTTCTAACCATTCCATAGTTTAACCTTTTTAAATGGGAGGAATTGCAGCTTCTTGGTGTTTAGATAATTATTAAGCAGCATGGGTTATCATTAGTTATCTGAAACAAAACTCTATTTGTATGAACCACACTGATTATTCTTCTTTCATTTAAGTCACTCAAACACGAACTGTAAAACAAATTACTAACCAAAAAGATCCTACTTTTTCTGTCAAAACATCCTAATTCCTGTTCCTGATGACATAAAAAATAACGAAGCAAAGTCTCCTCTCTGTCAGAAACACATTGACCAGACTTGCTTTACAACCAGCCATGTGTGATTAGAACAAGCAGAGCCAGCTGGACTTACTTCCCACAAGGACCGTTGAATATTCCTCAAATCCTCCACCGTATCCACAACCAAAGGACCCATATTACTCCACTTACACGTTTGAAGAAGAGGCGCTCCTACTTCAGCAGTAAAACCACATAACCTCTCAGCCTAATCTCTCTACAGAGAAAACCTCCCGTGTGAAACATCCGAAGCGTGCCTGGCATGTTGTCGGCTCCCTGTGGCATTGCTGTGTGTTACTCCCAAAGAACTCCATTGTTTAGAGGAAAATATATACAATGTTAACTGGAGCAGAAATGTTCCAATTACTGGTGGCAAACATTTTCCACTTGACCAACTTGCATATGAAACATCCACTACACCACAGCAAAAAAAAAAACCCAACAAAATTAAATGAATATTATTCCAAAAAACAGTTTATCTGAGTGCCATAGTCCGCCCAAGAAACATCCATTGACACTTTCCTCAAGCCTCATCTAATAAGCAGAGAAACACTGCAACCTAAATAGAGAGGAAAAGGGGGAGATCGGAGGGCAGAGACAGTTTCAGTGTGACACACCTGTAAGGAGGCATTTTCCTTGAGCCAATAACAATTCAGGTTAAACCCACAACACACTGTAGGCGTGTGTCATCACACAGCATGTCTGTCTGTCTGCCTGCCTACACCTCAACACTAGCTGGATAGCACTAACTAGATGAAATAAACAAGGTTCTGACAATTAAAGGGCTTGTAAATACACACAGTAAACACAAATGCAACTGTAACACAAACGTTATCCCAAAACATCTGCCCAGCGCATGGATGCTACCTCCTGCTCTCTTGCATAGTCCTCCTGGTCGTATTCTTCCTCGTCATGTTGTGTCTGGAGAGCAGCACTGTCAAAGTCGATAGACATGATGAGGAGCCCGATAGTCTGCGGAGAGCTGAATAAACAAACAAACAACGGGGGAGAGATCACAATTTGTACTGTTTGTGATGCTATCGTTAAATATGTAGGATGTTAACGGTAACTTACACACGTTAGCTAAAAGTTCACTGCTGTACATGTTGAAGCAGCAAAACATTCACGTAAGTTTATCTCACCTGTTTGTGTGGAACACACTCCTCCTTTCCTTAGGCGAGCTGCTTGTTACTCGATTTGAGTAACTTTGTGGTCCGTTAGCTGCACTTAGTGTTTACATTAATGAGCTAATTAGCGGTAGCCATACTAGCTTGAATTAGCTGCAACTAGCCGAAAAAATAAAGAGTAACTCACAAGCCATGCTGTGAAAAGTCTATGGCGAATATGTTTGGTCCGTGGAGCTGTTGATTTATTAGCCAAGCAAAATTTAAATGCCTATGTGCCCGTGATTTGGACACAGTAAACTTTACGAGGTACCGAGCGAACTCGGGCTAGCAGGTGTGACGTCCTCTTTAAGAGCCGCACACTTGCCCTCTTTGAAAACTCGCGCGCAGCAGCGCCAAATCTCAGCGGACAAAACACACACACACGCGCGCACACACACACGCACTATACACGGGTCTTATAACAGCATAACGAATATCCCTTCAGCTGCAGACACGTGTATTAGTTTAAGATCCACACTATGTAGAGAAAACATGCATGCTAGAAGCATAACTGGAGTCGCTCTTTTTGGGCAACACCGGAACTGAGAAGCCAATCACGCTTCCATGGTAACAACAGCTCTAGAACTTTGGGAAGTGTAGTTGCTGTTAAAGCTTCTTTTTTGTCTTTGACGTATTATGGCGCGCTGTATCCTTTTCGTCACATTACTGCCCTCTCCAGGCTTTAAACTGTCATTGCGTCTTGTTGACCTCGCTTTACTATTCAGTTACAGTCTTCCAATAAATCCTGTTGCCATCAAGAAGGTGAAGATTCCCTCCCTCCCATCAGCTGGACATTCACACACCTGTTATATTTTTACCGTTTGTTTATGTTCATCTTGTCATCTATAGTCCAGTCATCATATTTCTTGTAGGCATTTAACACATGCTCCGCGGTTTCTCCACACTGACTATAATTCCAAGTTGGATGTTTTCCAGGAAAAAAAAAATGGAAAAAATATTTAAGCATGCTGTGTCCAAATCACATTGTGCTCATGATTTGTTCTCTTCTGTTGTTTCCTCTGCAAAATACTTGCTTATTCTCTACTTTATGCAGATGTCTTCCTTTAGACTCTCCATCCCTCCACTGTTGCCACTTTTTCCCTCCAGCTATGAAAGTTTGACATGCATGTCCTCACTTGTTCTCTTGACTGCCCATTTTGCTAGTTTATCCACCTTTTCAGTTCCCGGGATTCCTGTGTGAGCTGGAGCCAATATAGTCTCCACCAGTTTCCCCTGATTGGCTCATCCTGTTGTCATTGCAGTTCATCGCAGGGCTGACATATAGAGACAAACAACTATCAACACTCACATTCACAACTATGGCCAATTTTAGAGAGACCAATTAACCTAACCCCCAGTTTGCATGTTTTTGGACTGTGGGAGGAAGCCGGAGTACCCGGAGAGAACCCACGCAGGCACAGGGAGAACATGCAAACTCCGCACAGAAACGCCCTGACCCGATGGATAATAATGCTGAAACTGAGTTACTACAGATCAGTATTTTATTTTTACAAAGCAAATCAAATCAAATACCTTTTATTTTGTCAATCAACAGTTGTACAACGAAATTAAAGTGCAACACCACTCAGTGGCCCATGGAATAAATAGATTAATAAGGAGAAGAGACAAAAACACAAGAAAGGAGGCAAAAACACCAATCGGAATGTGACCTTTTTTGATCAATTCCCAACTGAAGGGCGCGTTGTGACGTCATCACTGTGCGTCCGCCTCGCGCTTCAGGAACTTCCGTGTTTTGCGGCAGCGGCATCAACTGTTTGACAGTCGGCAAAAAGGAGCTTCCGCACAGCTGAGCTGGGCCGAACATATGTTCAGCGGGGAGGGATCCGGGATCCTCTGACAGTCAGCTGACCAAGATCCTGCGTTCGAGCTTTGACAAGGAGCCTATTTCGTGCCACTAAACTAGCATAAATGGCCACAAACCCGCCTAGAATACGGACAGTGTTGAGCGCCAATGAAAGGTAACATATCTTGCATGTCAGTGAGACGGAGGGACGAGATGACAAATGCAAACTCTTTCTTTTTAATGCTCACTTCATTTATTGTAATTTCTGACAGGCTGCTGAATTTAAAAAATACTTTTGAGACAAAGTATGGAGAATCTCCTCTCTTCTATGCATATGCACCTGGGAGGGTAAATCTCATAGGTAACGTCCTTCTCTATTCATAAAATGTTAGTTATACCGTGATTACACTGATGTCGCCTTATTTGCTCAAGATACAGCAAACCTCCAAGAACTAAGTTGCAAATGGAAGTTAGGTCCGTGAAGGTTCTCAGTCATCCAGGTCATCCAGTTAGGTCCTTCAAATCTCTACACGTACATCTATACATCTGCACAAATCTATACACGGCAATTTAATGAAGAGGATATTGATATCTGTGCTAAACAATAAAAACTAAAATATAGTCTCATGTACAGTAGAATCCTTTTCTTATGTATGTTTTTTTTTTTTTTATTCTTTCACATCTAACAGGAGAGCATATCGATTACTGTGGCTACTCTGTTCTTCCGATGGCTATTGAGCAAAATATCCTTGCAGCCGTGTCAGTGAACAACTCAGGGACGATCACACTGGCCAACACCAACCCTCAGTACAAGTAAGACCTGGAAGCATGTGATCGTGGTTGCATTTAAATCTCTACATTGAAGCAAACTGTGTGTTATGCTTCAGAATGGTTGTTGTTTTGCAGGGATTTCACTGTGTCGTGCTCAGGGGACATCGCCATAGACAGAGAGAATCCGAAGTGGCATTATTATTTTCTCTGTGGAGTGAAAGGTGTACAGGTAAGATATGTGTTTTGTTCTTCGTGTTCTTGGTTGATCGCAACATTTAGCGTGCATTCCTGTAGCAAAGTAAAGTTCTTTTTTTTTATTTTTCTCTCTCTCACAGGAGAAGTTCGGGATTGCTCATTTGGCAGGGATGTCGTGCGTCGTAGATGGAACCGTTCCTCCGAGCTCAGGCCTGTCCAGTTCTAGTGCCTTAGTGTGCTGTGCCGGGCTTGTAACAATGGAGGCCAATCAGAAGACCCTCTCCAAGGTACATGTGGCCTCCTCCTACACTTTGCGTGTGTGGAACTGGGCAGATGAGATGAGATTTAATGCACTAATCCACCAGGTTTATTCCAGACATGTTGTTTGAGTTTGTACATCTTGTGCTGAGCATCTTGACTTACACATCTTGTAGGAGTTTAACACACTGGAAGCTGATGATATATAATCAAGCTTTCAAGCATATCATTCCATTCAGAATGCCAATGATGGAATCGTTTGACAGACATAAACTCCTAACTTTGCATCAGCAAGGCCACTCTCAAAGAGCAATGAGCAAACTGGATAGTAAAGATGTCAAATTCAAGCTGTTAAAAAGAAATTCGAAGCATCAGAAGAGGTCACGGGCAAATAAATCAGTAAATACTTATTCTAAATAGTGACTCACCTGGTTTCACTCCTGAGATGTTCTCATGTGCTGACTTTATTGCTTAAAGTAATTTATTTACTTTTTCAGTTCTCATTGGCTGTTGTGATACGCTGTGCCATGCTATGTTATGTTATGAGAGCGTTATGTTAAGGGTAAGGATATGGATAATTAAATACACGTCCTGGTGTATTTTTCATTTCCGAATGGTTTATTCAGTCCTTTTCTCCTTATAATCCTCCAGGTGGCGCTGGCTGAGATGTGTGCCAAGTGTGAGCACTACATTGGCACAGAGGGAGGAGGCATGGACCAGTCCATCTCGTTCCTGGCAGAGAAAGGAACAGTACGTAGTTTCCCCCTTCGGTGGTGGGCGGGGGTTCAGGTTGATCAGAGTCGACCCACTAAATGACCGGAAACGAGCGCGCGTGATAGACAAGATTGTGTCGTGTGTGTCAGGCAAAGCTGATAGAGTTCCAGCCTCTGCGAGCCACCGACGTCAAGCTCCCCGACGGGGCCGTGTTTGTGATCTCCAACTGCTGCGTGGAGATGAACAAAGCTGCCTCTTCTCACTTCAACATCCGCGTGGTGGAGTGTCGAATCGCCGCAAAGGTGTGGTGTCTCTGCTTTTACGTCATGATCCAAAAAACAGCCAGTCAACATAAGTATTTTGTCCATTTTGTTATTAGATCATGGCATGAATAAACATTTCTCATTTCTCAATGTTGTTGCCCTTTTTGCCGTACTGTAATGGGGGAGTTGAGTCATTCCCCTTAAACAATATTTTTTGGGAAATTGTACTAATATTCTCATAATATTACTACCTATTTGAAGAACTTACTGAATGTGATTGCGAGCATCAGACTGATATAATATTCCGATAGAGTTTATTAGTGGGTGTTTTGGCGGCTGTGCGCTCAGATGCTGGCCCGGGCGCGCGGCGTGGACTCGAGCAGGTTGTTGAAGCTGGCCCAGGTGCAGGTGGAGCTGAAGGCCTCGCTGGAGGAGATGCTGACTCTGGTGGACGCAGTGTTGCATCCGGAGCCGTACAGCCGAGAGGAGGTCTGTGATGCGCTGGGCGTCACCTCTGAGCAGTTTTCCACGGAGCTGCTCAGCGCCAACACGCAGCACGGTGAGCCACATCCGTGTTTTTATGTTTGGATCCGAGACAATTAGCCGAGCAGTCGACAATTACGATACTAAAGTAGTCTCAAGACTGGTATCTTTTAAAGTTTTTTGGGTGTTTGGACTGCTTATGGGCATAAAAATGCCTTGTATCATTATCAACAGATTTATCAATAATTTGAATTAATTAAATTAATTTGAATTGGGCTTTGAATAGGTTCTATGTTTACTCGTGATTATTTGCTTTCCAGCCATAATGTTCCTGCCACCTCCTGATTTCCCAAATGACAGAGCGACTGTCAAAAAACTTAGTGGCATAAAAAGGAATTTGTGTTAATGTTACTGACACATGAACTTTGACAGCCATACTGATAGCTTTAAATATCATTTTGCTCTATCTTTGTTCTCCTGGCTTGATTTTTATGGCTCTATGCCGGACACAGCCGGGGTCAAAGACATTATGTTTTTTTTCCAGTCCATCTGGTGTATGTTGGTGCCATTCCTGTGAACGCAATATCTCAAGAACGTTTTGAATCAATTTATATTAACTTTGCACAAACGTCCGCTCTGACTCAAGGATGAACTGATTAGATTTTGTAGGTCATAGGTCAAGGGTCATACTTGTTAACACATGCTGAATGCAAGAAAAATGAACAGTAACCTGCAATTTCTGATGCATTTCTTGTTGCAGGATTTGTGAAATGTCACCACATTTTACTGGTATTTGTTCAAAAATATCATGGTAATTAACTGGTCAGCAACGAATGACTCGACAAACAGCGCATCTGTGTCTCCTCTCCCTCCCAGTGACACATTTCAAGCTGCACCAGCGGGCCAAGCATGTGTACGGCGAAGCTGCGCGGGTGCTGCAGTTTAAGAGCGTGTGCGACTCCGAGCGTGCCGATTCCATCCCGATCCTGGGAGACCTGATGAACCGGAGCCACGCAAGCTGCAGAGACCTGTACGAGTGCAGCTGCCCCGAGCTGGACCAGCTGGTGGACATCTGTCTGTGAGTACAGTAAAGTCTCACGTCACTCATGGGAGAAAATGAAGGGTCAGCTAATAACTAATGTGGCTGAATTCCATTTAGATCTTGAGTCACAGCAGACATTTGTGCAAAGAATCCTTCAAAGGGTTCTTGGGGGTTGTTCAAAACAACGGCTGAACGTACGAACACCGGACGGACGGACAATGTGAAAACATTGTACGGAGGCATAAAAATAGATGCTGCTTGTAAAACATCTCTGACTCTTTGTGCATTTGTGCAAAAGTTGTAGTTGCTTTCATTTAGCATTTAGCAAAACGTTAAGGTGCAGAGCGATATTATGTTAAAAATTAGATTTACTTCTGAGGAGGGACTATTCATCACCACCAACTCTGCAGGATGGGGTGAATAAATTGATGAAGATTTTAAAGATTTTCACTCGATTGCCACTAAAACTGTAAAAAAAAAAAAAAAAAAAATCTGCAACAACATAATGAAGTCCCTGCTCTATTCGACAAGGACTTAAGTATGCAGCTGATATCCCAACGATACGTACAAAGGAAGTGGACAATTTCGATTCCCCAACTTATTAGATTGACCTGTAGAATATCTTGTTGTCCATCAAAGAAAAATAAAATGAAATCCCGTCCAAAAAAAAATCAATAAAAGGCAGAATTATGCTACTGCACACAGAGGTAAATGACTGCAAGTCTGTAGTGCTATTTGACCTGATTCCAAAAGATAACAGTGTCTACAGTACATTTAAGCTGGACTAAAGGCTCTTCCTCACTCATTAAGTGTCATTTTAAAGGCAGTCCAGTATGTCTGATATGCCAGAAAATGTTGCAGTGTTCATTAAATGGAATATAAGTATGCTAATTATGCAAACTCATCATCATGGTAATGACAAGAAAAAAGCCCTGACACTGTGGCTAGCATACTGTTCCCGAACAACAATGGTTAGCTCAAAAACATCCTGTTCTGCTGTAATAAACGTCCTACTTTGTGGCCTCTCATGTGCTTTATTGACGTCAGTATCACCACCCCTGTATAAAAACAAGTGAGCTAGCATTTACATTTACATTACCAAGCCTGAAAGGGCTAACTATTTAGATCTTAGAGGTCACTGCAGTGTCATGGCGGCCACATTTGTGAACATGAAATAAACTCAGATCAAAGCTAATTTAACTTTGACCAAACAATTTTGTAAGCACAATATCTCAGGAATGTATTGAGGGATTTTTCTCCAATTTGCTGCAAACCTAAATTTGGACTTGAGGGGGAATTTGTTCAATTTTGGAGCCCAAAGGTCACTGTGACCTTACTTATTGTGAGGTTACAGTCATTGGGATTTCTGGAAAGTGTGAAAAGGGTTGTCAGAAACAACAACCTGGTCTCTACCTGCACAAACAGACTCTCGTGTTATATAAATACTGTCAAACGTTTCGGTGATCTGCATTAATTACTCATATAACTCAGTGCTCTTTACTTCCCCTCAGAAAATATCAACAAAACAAGATGACCTCCTATTACTGAAAACATTCGCTCCAACAACTTAGTTTTTCCAATATTCATGTTCAGGTTTGCCCAACTAAAAACTGACTTATCCAAGAATCACATGACACTCTGAGCTATTTTCTATTTTTTTACAATTTGACCCCCATACACTTATCTTGCTCTGTAATCCAAAGTTTATTGCAATACATGTGCCTAAAATAATAATAATAATAATAATAATTAAGAATTTACAAATGACACTACCATAAAAACCACCTCAGCCATTCTTCTTGACCCACCACGCTAGTTTTACTGGCCTCATTTAACCACCAGGTGGCAATTTTTTCTAATTGTATTAAACAATTGAACGCCTGTGCTTTGTGGCAAGTCACAATGTTTGTTGTGAAAAAGCCTATTCACATCCGCACTAAAGAAATGTTTCTGGGCCACTAGTTCACCAAATGCATACACTAAGAGAGCCTTAAAGATCATTTTTAGATATAAGGTCTGATTAATCAATGGTAAATGTGTAAATGTGAAGTTTAGACTGTTAATTTTTGCATGTTTAGCTCAAAGAAAACTGCTGTTTAATTTTTCAAATTCTAGATTATTGTATAGTTGGTGCTGGTTGGTCAGTAATAAATATGGCCTCATCCCTTCCATGATCTCCATAATTTCTCTAAAATCTGTCGAAAATAAGGTTGTGGAAGGGCTTTATATGTTGTAGTAAAAAGACAGACTTGACAGCTGTTCCCTGTTTGTCCTGGTTGCAGGAAGTCAGGGGCTGTGGGCTCCCGTCTAACCGGAGCGGGATGGGGCGGCTGCGCTGTCTCGATGGTTCCCAGCAAGAAGGTGGAGTCTTTCTTACAAGCAGTGAGGGAGTCTTACTTCCTCCCAGATCCACGCAGAGCAATGATGGAACATCAGAGTTTGTTCGTGTCAAAGCCGGGCGGAGGAGCAGCCATTCTCCTCGAGGAGTGAGATGCATCATGCACTATCTTTCCGATCCAAATACTCCAGTAAAGGGAAAAATGAGCGTTTCTTATACTTACACTTATACTTGAGGTAGAAAGCTCCTGCAAATGACTGACTGAGTCCTAAAATGATGTTTTTTTCACTTGTTTATGATTATTCTGCAAGGGCCAAATCAGCATTGACAGAGGTGCATTACTTCTTAAAAAGGGTATTTTCTTACAATCATGAATGTTTTTGTAATAAATTAGTTGTGCTGCTATTTCACTATCTCAAAAGAAATTATGACAAATAAATTTGCTTACGTTGTGCTGTTGTGTGGAGCATTTTATACGTTAACATAATGTAGTTAACAGGCAGAAACTGGTTAAAACTACCCGTTTCTACTGGACGCTACAGTTTTTACTGTTTTAAAGGTGTTGAAAGTCTTGGTTATTAGCTTAAGCTTCTGCACAGGATACATTTTTATTTCATTAAAGTGCAATGATGCTGGATGCTCACTGGTCTAAGACACATGTTAATGTGCTGCCTCACTTAACCTGTTTTGCTTTTGTGATATGTCGTCCTGCAGTCAGTCAGGGGTAGACTGTTGCTTTATCATCCGTTTTGCCCTCTCAGCCCTTTCTGGTGTTCCAGTGCTTTCATCAGAGGCACAAGCCACCTCGTTCTTTCTCTTCAGCACATTTTCTATCCAGGTGGAGCGAGTGGACGACACTGTACTCATCCGCATGTTTTGGCCGGATGTTATCAGCTCTCCATAGCCCTGTTGGTGGGAGAAGGCGTAGGCAGAGCGGCGGGAGCTCGTCCGGCGCTCTCGCCTCAGGGTGGGCTCCTCAGGTCCTTCTCCCTCTGCAGAAAGCTGTAGACGACGAACCTGTTAAATACGGCAGTGGGATGAACCATTACTCCATGGCAATGTAAGACCTGTCCATTACAAGTAAATGCATTTAAAATAAATAAAATAATAAATATAAAATAATACCTAAGTTAAATGTATAGGTATTATCCAGAAGTGCCACAAAAGCCCCTATAACTGGCGTATTATTTAGCATGATTAGGTTCTTCAGATACATTAAGGTGGAAATAGTTCTAATAGCTCTGTGTACCTTTTAAGATTGTCTTTTTGGGAAGATACTGTATAATTTGACTTGTTCGGGTCTCAAAAAGGGATTTTAATTAAACTACGTGAAAAGTTAAGAAGGGAAAATGTCTCTGACTCAAAGATAACGGAAACGAGACACACTTTGATCAGTTTATTAGAGAATAGAGCTCATACACACACTGTGTTTTATTATTATTTTTTTTTTGATATTTCAGTTTTACTTTGTACCATATTCTTATCAGGGGGGTAACGATACACAATATTCACGGTTCGATATGTGTCACGATACATTAATATACCAACATTCTAACTAATAAATCCTTTGAACAGAAGAGTATTGAATGATGAAGATGTTTTACCGTTACAGAAAGATATTATGACTATACTTTTACTTTTGGGAGGTTTCCTGTTTCTTCCCTTCATATATTGTAAGTCATTTGTGCAGTTCTTGTGAAATAAGTGGTCATTTCTGTATTAAAGGGGGTGATATTTAATGGTAACAGGAGTATCACGATACCCATTTTAAAATAGGATTGATTATTATCGTGAATCATGACGTATTGTCACACGCCTAATTCTTATTGCTATTTTTTCTGCTCCTGTGAAATGCTGGAGCTGCTGTAATGTGGAATTTCCCTGGTGGGGAATTAATAACGTCCTATCTTATCTTGCAACTTCCCAACTGAACTTGAATTAATGATTTTTTTCCACCACTAAAATGCACAATATATATAAAGACAAAGTACATGATCATCTGTCAGATAAAACATTGTACTCTAAGCAGCCACAACATTAAAACCACTAACAAATGAAGTGAATAACAATGATTGCCTTGTAGCAATGTGAGAAACTTTGGGTTCGCGTCCATGTGGACATTCCTTTGACACGAACCACTCATCTATACATGCTGCAGGCCACGTGCACACCACCTCATGGCCATGACCGCTCCAAATGATTGCACCTCATTGTGGCATGAGAAGTACCAACTTCAGGCAGGTGGTTTTAATGTTCTGTCTGATCTGTGCATATGGATTGGTGGTTATGGTACCTTATCTGTTAGAGTGGGGAAGAGTTCTACTCTCAGAAAGCTGAGCGCTACGCCGGGCGCAACGCACACCACAGTGGTGAGCAGAATGACTAACCAAGCGCTGTCCTCTGACAGACAGTTGCGCGACGTGCCTGAGAACACACAAAGCTGTATTTGCTCTATTTCCATACATCCGTATTGTTTATTTTCACATGTTTTAACACAGCCAAACTTACCAACAAACGGAAAATTACTCTGGAAGATGCCAAATATGCCGTCACTTTGCATTGCGAATAAAAGGGCAAAGTACATTGTGAGGCTGCCCCAAAGGAAGAGGAGATTGATGACTGTCCAGTAGTGATTCTCAAGTCCACTCTGGGAACAGTGCATGCCTTATTAACATAAATCTAATCCTTCATTTCAAAAAATCTGGATAATTTATATCTGTTTCGCGCTCTTACCTGAACATTTACGACAATGACCAAGGCTGTGGCTACACTGACGGCGAACGTTTGTTGGTCAGAAAGGTGGGAGCCGTCCTCCTTCACCATGAGAGTGAAGGCTCCATAGGGAATGAAGAAGAGCACAGATGATGTGGCCACACCCTGCATCGTGCACAGGACAAACTGGCGTTTGCTGAAGAGAAGGTTTTGCTGGCCGGTTTTGTACAGGCTTGGGTAGCGAAGGCTGTTCTGGTCGTTGACGTCCTTTAGGAAACAGCGATATCAAGTGTTATGTGATGTATTCTATATAATGTAAAGTACTGAGAGAAGTGCTTTGTGGTAGTCGTAAAGCAGATGAAACATTTGATATGATAAAGAAGCGTTATCTGTGTGGGTTCACCAGGTCAGTGAGTCACACTTGTTGAGTTAGCGCCTGCAGGTTTAGATACGTAAGCACCTTTGAGAAGTTCTCTTTTACTCACGACCGAGTAAAAGAGATGTACAATTGTGAGATGTTCACCTATATGACTTGACAGTGTCTTGAAAAGAGGAAAGATGGTTTCCAGACTTAGCAGATGAAATTGAGTCCCTTTAAAAGAAAAGCGTCATTACCAATGTATCGATTTAACAGTATTACCTGATCTAATAGTCCCATCGCCAGGACTGGTAAAGATGTATAGACTACATTGAACAGGGTAATGAACCACTGGTCATAGACAGTCTGTGGAAAGAGGAGAGATTTAAAAATTGTGAAAGGATTTGTGCCAGTTTAGTCATCAGTCCATCTCAGTTTAATTGCCCTCATACTGACAAAAGCATGAGATGTAAAAAAAGGAATCACTTTCCGAGCAAAAAGTGATACAATATGAAAATATTTGAAAAAAAAAAAAAGGGATTTTTTTTTCAGTCTAATTAATCAGCAACAAGCAATGCAAGCAGATATATGAGCAAAACAAAATGTGCTCCAAATGAGCTCATAAGCTTTTTGTCAGATTATTTGCAGGCTATTTTTCTAGGATCACCATATCCTCACCTGAGCTGAGAAACCACAGAAGAAGCCGTACCAGAAGTGCACCAACGTGAAGGCAAAGTTCTTGTAGAAGAAATGGCACAGGAAATGACACATGCGGAAGTAGGACCAGCGTCCGTGGACCAGCAGGAGCTGCTTCAGATACCGAAACTGAGCGAAGGAGTAATCTGACGCCAGAACTGCCTGCATCCCCTCCTGACCGCCGATGCCGATGCCGACGTGAGCAGCTGAGGAGTAAAACACACCTTTAATAACAATACAATATTAACTAGCATTGACACGTCATCAAAATACAAGTATAATATATTAGATATTCTCAAATAATTAGAAAAGTGTGATTTTTCAGTTATTCAAAAAGTGAACATTTATTCTATTCTACTCATTACGCATAAACCCTTCAAGCATTTTACTATCTTAATTTGGTAATTATGGCGTTTTAACTTTTTTGAATTAAATTCTGAAAAAAATGAACATTTCCACAATATTAAATTTTTTTTTTTTTTTTTTTTTTAATGCAACAGAACAGGGCAGAATAATTATTAAATTAGACGCATGTTTTTAAGCTGTGATCCAAATGTCAGTTTAAAATTGGTAGATAGCTAGCTTCTTACGAGTTTGTTAAACAGGTGTTTATTACATGAAAAAAAACTATTTACGTGTGAATTTGTTGAAATAGGGTTGTCTACAATTCAAATTTATGTGGTCAAAAAACTGCTGCTTGGGCTATCATACAGTTAAATTGTCCCATTGGTTGGACTGGAAGTAAGGTTCAGCTGAAGAGGAGCCCTCCTTAAGCTGCTGACTGCAACAGAACATTAGTACCTTCTTTTCACTGGGTGACAGTTATTGACCTAAGAGGAGTTTTTGCCATAACTCCACATGGAATTGACATAGAGATGTCCAACTGGTGTCATTTTGTGGTTGACAGCTTTGGCTGCGGATAATTAACTCTGGGGCTTTATACAGTAGGTCAAAGGTCAAAAAGCATGTTTATTTGTACATTACCTAGAAATGGACATAGAGGGGTCTAAATGATGTCATTTTGTAAATAATAACAGGGTCCATCAAATAGTCAGAACCAGCTGGCTCTGCGGTTCACATGTCACCTGTAAGATGGTGCCAACATGTGCACTTTTTTCAGAAGAAATGACTTTGACCTAAAAAAATCACTCTACAATGCCCCCAAACAAACACTAGTACCAATTCTGAAATATGAGCCCCCCCAGGAAAAAAATAACCTTAAATTGTAAGCAATCATCACTGGGAGGCATATGTTGTAGAGAATTAAGCTGCCTTGGTGGAGGTGTGCAATGTCTAAGTACATTCTCTGTTGTCAAATTTATCTTTGAGTCGCAGTGCTAAGTATACCTGTTGGCTGTGAAAAACACAGTTTTTGAGGTTTAAAAGCTATTTCTCAATTTATGACTGATTTTTTTTCCATTTTTTTAACCAGGTGGTTAAAAAAATTACATTTGCCCATCATCTTTTGTGTAAAACACACGTGAAAAATTAACATGTTTTTTGTATGAAAACCTAAAATTCATGCAGGTGCAGATATTCAACTATAAGACAGTGACATTTTTCCTCACAAGACGTCAGCTCTAACATTATTTTCATACAAATGCTTACTTTAAGAACTGTTGTGAATGTTTTATCAGGTATGTCTTCTGAAGAAAATCATACGTGAAGCTCTTTGACCCTGAATGCTCCTTCAGTCTGTCATAACCTTGGTTCTATATGAGTAAAACCAACTGATGCTGAGACTTACTCTGGATCATGCTGACATCATTGGCCCCGTCTCCAATTGCCAGAGTGACGGCCCTCTTATACTTCTTCACCAGTTCTACCACCTGGGCTTTCTGCATTGGTGTGACACGGCAACAGATGACTGTTTTACACAAACAGGCCAAGTCCAGGAAGACAAGCTCCAGCTGTGGCTCCAGAGCATGCAGCTGCAGCGGGAACACAAACATCACACCTGTCATTACCTTCCAGTAACATCCCCGCAGAGATGACAAGTCAACGCACTATTCTCTAATAAACTGATCAAACACACAAGACCCAGAGAGGGAACAGCTTCGCTCCTCTCCAACAATCACCTGAGTGCCCTGAACAGCACTCTGCTCATTAGACTCAAGCTACGGAGATGCCAGAGTCAGCACACAGCAACACTTTAACCAAACAAAACCTGCAGGCTTCAGACAAAAACAAGCACAGCCGAGGATAGAATCCTCTCTCTGACACAGGAAAACGCAATACATGAGTGTATGTCTTACCAAACTGTGTCCATTGATGACTAAGGCATACTCTGCAACAACAGTTTCTTCTAAAATGGAATCATCTCCTGCACTGAGCAGACTCAGAGCCAGAACGCACTCCTTAATGCTCCTGCAGAGAGAGGAAAGTCAGTGAACATACAATTTCATTATGTTGATAAAGCTAAAAATAAAAGTGACAGAAGACAGGTGGATAAAACAGAATTTTACATATTGATTTTATATGCCAAGATTGCAGTTGTGAGAATATCAACTTCCGAGTGAATGCACAGCGCGTCACCTGAGCTGCTGCTGCACCTCCTGCAGCGTTTGACCAGAGATGACAAACACCTCATTCATGTCGTCTCGCAGCAGGTTGCAGGAGTAGCCAATGTTCATCGCTGTCTCTAAAATGTTCACACAGTTTTACATCTCTGAAAACTCTACCACGTTTTTTCTTTCTAGGGAACGAGACAATTTAATGTGCTACCAAGTTTGTCTCCTGTGAGAATCCAAATCTTAATGTCAGCTCGATGTAGGCAGGCGATGGTGTCCGCGACTCCTTCCTGAAGTTTGTCCTCGATGGCTGTGGCTCCTAGGAGCTTAAATCAGATCAGCAGTCACTCTGGAGAGGCCGAACGATGTCAACTGCTAGGAAATTGTAAGCAGAAGGCTGTGAATGTTACCTGCAAGCCCTGCTCGATCTGTTCGTAAAGAGCAGTCAGCTGATCCTCACGGTTCTCAATCACGGTTCTGGTGAACAGAAGCTTCTTCATCCAAGCTTCCAATTCATCTTCATGAAGATCTTTGTAGGCCAGAGCTAATGTGCGAAGCCCTTCTCCAGCAAATTCCTGCAGAGAAAATGACTGAAAATCAAACGGCTGTACCAGTTGTAGTGTGACCAAACAAAGGCCTTCAACGCTGAAAGTGTGATGAATCATGAGCGAGATGAACACACACGTTTCATTTTTATGAGCAATATTTTTCACAAATATACTATATGCAGGTTTTTCTGCAGTTTTAATCAGCATCAGTTGAACCACTCGGCTCCAACTGATGCAGGACCCTGCCGTGCAATATAGATATGACATATCGTTGGTTTTTCATGATAATATGGTGACTGCAGGTAGAAATCATAAACACTTCATTATTACATTTTATTATGAATTTGGCCCATTGTTTAATGATATTATCACTGCAGGTACAGTAATATACGGCGTGGCATCAGCTGATGAGAATCTCCCAGCTGTGAAAAGTGAAGAGATGGTTTCTAAAGAAATGAATAACCGTTTTTCAGAATTTCTCTAAAATTTCTGATTACTGAATTTTTGTCTCTGATTATTTCTCCTCTCTCTCAACTCTGATACTGTTGTTATTTGAACTTCATTACAAACTAGAAGAAAGGACAGATCTCCACCAACGTCAAACAATCACGCCCCACATGTCAATAGAACTGGTACTATTTCAGCTTTCTACCAGAGCACACGTGCCACTTGATGAGTGACACATGAACCACAGAACCGGCTGCTTCTGGCTATGTGAAGGACAAAATGACATCATTTACAACTTTTGTATGTCAATTCCTTTTGCAGATTAATCAAATAATGTGTTTGACTTTTCAGTGACCTTTGCCTGCGACCTAAAAAGGCCAAAAGATAATCATCTGTAGCTGGTACCAAATTACACCAGTTGGAACTCTCTATGTCAATTCATTTAAAAGTTCCTTCCCCCAAAAAACTGGTTAATTAATGAGCTGTAGTGATGGGCGACAAAACACCCTTGATGAAAATTTCATAAAAATCCATCCAAACTTTTGAGAGTTAACCTGTTCGCAAACAAATGAATAAATAAATGTTGGCAAAACATACCCTCGTGTGGAGGTAATGAAAGAGTGAAGACACAACATGGGATTGTCTGCAGTGCTGCCAAAAAGTTGGTTTGTTTTTTTAACTCCTAATATCCTGATATGATCATCTTACATTCTTCCTTGGAAAAATATGGAACATGAGTCATGATTAATAGTTAAGATTAAGTTGAATTAAGTTAACACAGAGTCAACTAACATCTTTTTCGCTGCTGCGGTATCTTTTAACTCCGCTCCAGACGATCAGAGTTTGTTATCCAAGTTAAATCTGAGTAGGTTAAATTCCCTTCATAGCACAGTCAACTGTTTTTTTTTTATTTTTTTTATTTTTTTGAAGGTAAATGCGGAGGAGAATTACGCTGAGATGCTCTGAGGTGGTCTGCATGAGGTCTTCACAGGACGGATCCAGACGGTCAAAGATGATGGTGTCCGCCCCTTTACAGTAGAGTTTAATCTGGCCCTGTGGATTTCTCACTACAAAACAAAACAAGAGGAACTCAAAATTAGCTTTGTATTCAACTCCTGCTTGCGTGACTTATAGACTGCAGGCAGAAGCACGGTCAAAAACGTCTCTTCTGCAAAACGAACGATTTAGTCCGAGTGTCTGTCATGTTGACTGTGTGAGCTAAAGGGAGCATGGCTGTAAAGACCTGACCAATGACACTCATTCTCTTGCGCACGTTGTTGAAGTCCAGGATGGCCAGCAGCTGGTAGGTGACAGCTCGCCCCATCTCGCACACAGTGATGGTCTCGGGGGTCCGGGCCCGGAAGACAAACCCAAAGTTTCGTGCTGCAGTGACCAGCGCTCCCTCATCAGGTGACTGGGCCTGGTATACCAACTGTCCTTTGTGTTCACAAACATCCATCAGAAACACTTTCACATATTTGTTTCTGGTATAAGAAATGGACTTACCTTCACTCCTCTCCTCTGGCATGACTGTGTGACACAAAGCCAGCAGTCTGAAGAACTCCTGCACTGCAGGATCCTCCAGTTTCATGGCCTCAACCAGGCGACCGTCGTGAAATTTAAAGCTTGTGTCACAGAGGGGGTTGAAGGAGAAGTCCACGCAGGCCGTTTTCTGAACCAACACGGTTATCCTGTTATCATTAGCACTGCTACCAAGTTAGGAATTTTGGCTTGTTTAGATTTACTTACTTCTGTTATTTCTACCTTCTGGTTGAGCTCATTGTAGACGTCACCTGTGGGGAACAGAAAGGGAAATGAATTACAGGACAGCTCTGGTATATTTCAACCCAAGCCCTACTTCCTTGTCTTTTAGGCTCTAGAATTACTATAGTATCAAGTTCGGACATTAGGACTGTTTAGCTCAACAGGGCTATACTGTGTAACACGGTGGCACAGAGGAAGTCAAAACATCAGATATGAATATCTTTTTACCACTAACTATGCTCAAAACTCTTTTTTTCTTTCTTTCTCTTTTTTTGCTATTTATTCTGTGCTGTGGTAATCTACTAAATAGCAAGACATTATTTTGGAATAAATCTACACAAATGGACTTGCATTTCATATAACGCCTCTACAGTCTACTTGACGTCTTAAAGCACTTTTACAATATCTGGCAAACTGGAAGCCATTCGCACCAGTGGCAAAGCATTGGGAGATATTTGGGGTTCAGTGTTTTACCCAACGACACTTTGATGCACTGACTACATGGGCCAGGAATCGAACCATCAATCCTCCAATTAGAGGACAACTCGCTCTACCCACTGAGCCACAGCTGCCATCTTTCATAAACAATGGAAAACATGGGAAAACAGTGCCTCTTCACTGATGGGAAGCAGAGAAATGTAGGAAAAACAGCATGTGCAAACGTTCATTTTATACAGTATCTTTACGGCTATTGAGACAAAAACACGGGTTTGACTGTAGGTCTCTACTTTATTTCAGTGGACACTAACACTAACATTTTGAGTGTAGTTAGTAGTGAAAATAAAGCAATTTATTTCCAACATTTTAGCTGCCCTGTGCTGTTGCATTGTAAAGCCTTGTTGAGCTAAATGGTCCAAGCAATCAACTCCATTCTGGAGTAACTGTTATTTTTAAAAAAGGGTGTAAAAGTTTAGAGCTTAAAAGACCAGGAAATAAAGGACTTCTCCTTTAATGACTTAAATATCAAACATTTAAAAAAAAAAAATGCAGCTTTCTTACTGTGATAGGTTATTGGTTCTAAAACGGGCATCAACATCTGTACTGAATGTTTAATCATTAAAAATTCTTCTGAATTATTTCTCAATCGTAAAGATAATCCAATCCATACCGAACGGTTTTCCATTAATGGAGCACTTGCTGAAGACCATGATGTTCTGGGTGAGCGTGCCCGTCTTGTCAGAGAAGATGAACTCCACCTGGCCCAGCTCCTCGTTCAGGGTGGTGGTTCGAGCTTCGGCCGCAGTGTCCGTCTGACTGTGGTACATCTTCAGGTCCCAGTTGATGAAGTAACTGTGGCCGAGGCGCAGAATCTCCACGCTGACGGATTGTTGAACGTTGCATTTTATTGGACAGTATCACTTTGAACTGAAAATTGAAACAATTCCTCCCTATAAACAGTGGTGAAGGGAAGGCCTTGTGCTTAACGTCAGTGCTCCTACCTGACATACAGTGAGATGGGCACAACGGTGTTGAGGATGATGATGTAGGA
>KV751338.1:5668575-5684349 GCA_001698575.1 Mola mola
ACAGTGGTATTTGATCAATGCTTGTTTATGATGCGGACCATCACAATTAATATCTATCTTTGAATAAACACACACACTTTTGACCCACTTGACTTTCCATATTTCCACACACTGGAAAGTCCTGAGTTGAGGTGTAGACTTTATGTGACCTCCGCCCAGCTTCCGATGGTTGGTGTTTGGTTGGTGTTTGGTAAGGGTGATTCCACACTATGTGTCCGGACAGGCCTGCAGACAGAAACATCCAGACACGCCCACCCTGAGCGGCTGTGGGGACCTTTGATTGGTCGAGCCCGTGGAGGGGGCGGGACCCAGCGTCTGCTTGTTGACCGTGAACTCCGCTCAGTAACAGTTGTGTCAGTAAGGCGACAGGAGGCTTCTCTGTCTGACTGCGGTTGGTCGGACTTAACTCTCCGAGGACGTGTGTCTGTAAAGTGGCGCTGGTCGAGGTAAGTGTCACGCCGTAAGTGTGCGTCTCCACCGACGTGTCCGTGGGAAACTGTGACGTAGACCCACGCCGTCCCGGTCAGATCTGCGCGCACGGTCCCCAGCAGGGTCGCGTTTATTGGAGGCTCGGTCGTTGCGCAGTATGGGGCCGCAGCTTTTCAGCTCAGGTTTTGGCTTCAAAGATTGACTGAAACGCCCTAAATAAGTCAGAATCCACCTGCCAAGTTGGATTTTATTCAACAACTCGTCAAAGTCAAGAAAAAGGTCACCCTCAAGAAGCCACTTGTGACCCTGTTGACATGAGATTCATCATCATGTTCCCAGTACTGCATGTCAGACCACGTCACACAAATTGTGGAAATTTAAAGAAAAATGACAACCACATAATTTAAGTTACACCTGACAGTAAAACAAGTTTCCAACAGATAACCTATAAATGTGGACCAGAGAAAATGGGACAGTTATTGTCTATTATTGCTCATATATTGATGTATTGTTCTTTATTGTTCCAACAGAGAATGGCTGCGCTGCATCGCCTGAGGCAGTGCCACCCCACGGGCACGGCTATCTCACACCTGCACACCAGCAGCCGTGCCCCTGCCAAGCAGCATTACAAAATGCTCGTGCTCGGAGGAGGGAGCGGCGGCATTGCCATGAGCGCGCGGATGAAGAGGATGTTGGGAGCCGAGAATGTGGCTGTCGTGGAGCCCAGCGAGGCAGGGAATCCGTACACCTCTCTCTGTGGATCACTGAAGCGAGCTCCTGTAGAGCCAGTGTCCAACAAGTTTTTATTTGTTGTTGTTGTTTCAGATGCACTACTATCAGCCAATATGGACCCTCGTGGGCGCTGGTGCGAAAAGCGTGGCCTCCTCAGGTCGCCCCACCGCCAGCATTATGCCATCTGGAGTGAAGTGGGTGAAGTCTAGAGTTCAGGAAATAAGCCCAGACACAAACACCGTCCGCACAGAAGACGGAACTGAGGTACCACTGCTTTTAGGAAACTTTTCCTGCGTAATATTGCGTCGTCTCCTGGCTCGGCACGGAGATGTAATTAGTGTGTGTGATTATTTTGAGCCCCACTTGACTTCCTTTCACGTTACAGATCTCCTATGAGTATTTGATCGTGGCTCTTGGTTTACAACTCCATTATGAAAAGGTAAAGTGAAGCATTGTTCATTCAACTCTACCTGTACCGAGAGAACTTTAGCCACTGCCTATAAAGCCAGTTACACCTCAGGAGACTCTTCTTATACGTAGATTAAAGGACTGCCAGAAGCACTTGAGCATCCGAAGATCGGGTCCAACTACTCCGTCGAAACCGTGGAGAAGACATGGAAAGCACTGCAGAACTTCAAAGAGGGCAACGCTGTGTTCACATTCCCCAATACTCCTGTGAAATGTCCCGGGGCTCCACAGAAGATCATGTACCTGTCTGACGACTTCCTCAGAAAGGTATTTCACTCGTTGTAACTCATCTCAAAAATATTCCTTAGTTTGCGGTCTTTAAAAGAAAAAAAAAAAAATTGAAAAAGATGTTTCTGTGTTTCCATCCAAGACAGGAAAACGGGCAAACGCCAACGTCATATACAACACATCTCTTCCTGTGCTGTTTGGGATAAAGAAGTACGCGGACTCCTTGTGGCAGATCGTGAAAAGTCGTGACTTACAAGTGAACCTGAGACATAACCTGATTGAAGTGCGGGCAGACAAGCAGGAAGCTGTGTTTGAAAACCTTGACAATCCAGGTGAAACCAAAGTGATTGAGGTAACCGTGTTCCTCTACCTCCAAATAGTAACATACGGGGGGAGGGGGGTTGTGACAGTGCATCCTGAACCGCAACACTCGTCTCGTGAAGCCTCGAGCAAATACTTTTGTATTTAGAAACGTGTGTTGTGATACCAATGAATATTATATAGTTCAATATAAGAATGACTTGTTGCACAAGAACTGCATTAATGATTTACAGTATGTGCAAGGAAGTAATAAGAAAACTCCCTAAAGTGAAATTATGTGTAAAGGTAAAACATTTGTATCATTCAATATACTGCTGTTCAAAGAACTAATTAGTAAGAACTTTGGTATCTTAATGTATCAGGATCCATATCGAATCTTGTCCTGTGTATCGCGATCTGTATCAAATTGTGATTATAGTGTGTCATCACAACACAAGAGTTTTTCATTGCACATATTTCACCACGTAGAAAGTAGTTTTCTTCCTTCCTGTTTTGGTGCGTTGCTCCTCTGCTCTTAAATGTCTGCCAAAAAAGGACTGGAGAGACTCCAGGGAATTAATCATGAACTTCTGTTTATTTCTTAGTTTGAAATGCTTCACGTCGCACCACCGATGGGGCCCTGTTCGGTGCTCAAAGACAGCCCGCTGGCAGACCAGGCCGGCTGGCTGGATGTGGACAAAGACTGCCTCCAGCATAAGAGATATCCAAATGTGTTTGGGATTGGAGACTGCACAAACCTGCCCACGGCCAAAACGGCTGCTGCCGTCGGTAGGTGATCTTTAAGCCTCATGATTCACCCTTCTGTCAGTGCAATACTGGAAAGCACTCTGCGTGCAGCATGTTTATTTCCCCTTCACTTCTTGGTTCTTTTATAAGTTTATAGGCTCTGTCTTGGTAGGTGTGTTGCACCATAAAATAATTACATGAAACTGTAAAATCAGTTTTCAATTTTACAGGCCGGTCAGTGTCTTGGTTTAGCTGTTTGTTTAACGCCTCTGCAATATTTAGTGAATTTAAATATTCCGTGTTTGTACAATTTCCTGTCCGTTAACTGTGGATTGCATCATGGGATGTTCCCGGCAGTGTCTTCATTGATGACGACAAAAGAGGAATGAACCAGTACTTGAATGCAGAATGTAATAGCTTTGTGCGAGGTGTGTCACGGTGATGAAAAAAAAAAAATGGGACGTTGGAGTTTTTGGCAACAGGCAAAGAGTCGATCTGGCAAAGTTGATGTATGAAGCTATTATCTCAAAGACTATTGTGGGAATATCTGTAACGTGGCACAGATACTGATACTAAGATGATGTGGTTGACCTAATTACACATGTTGCATTTGTATTATACATTTGGGGCAGATGATTTGTGTCAAGCGGCGTCCATGTGAATGTGAGGATGAGACCTTTGCAGTGCAGTGAGGTGATCCCTGTTACGTTAGTGGTAAAATGGAGTTGTGTCGGCTCAGTGATGGACCTGTGACCTTTTCTAGCTGCCTGCAATCCAAGATAATGATAAAAGAGATATGCACGAGGGCATAGTAAAACTTGATTGTTTTTTCATTACACTTTTTTTGCCTCTGCGTTTTTATGTACCAATTTCCTGTTGTGTAGCACTAGTGTTCCATGGGTCCGTTAACCCTTAAAAATCCACACTCATTCTAACCAGGTTTATTCTGTATGTACTCAAAACTGAAAAAGTGATAAAATTAAGTATGTTTAAAGCAGATAGCACACAGAAATAATACATGAACTTATGAAGATTCTATTGGTGGATATATTGGAGTGCATAGTTATATAAAACGTCGAGGAGCAAAGAGCAGATTCTCTTTTTGTTTGTCTTTTGCATGTCTCAAGAACCTTTTATCTGATGGGCTTCAGACTTGGCAGGTGTATCGCGGAACACCCAAGGGAGTGCTGTGACGAATTTTGTGCAGTTTAAACTTTCAGCGTGTTAATTATGAAGCTCTCGAAAACTGGTCTCAGTAAACAATGGTCGTCGTGCCCCCAGTTCAGAGATGCCACAGGAAGCTAAGCAGTAATTAGTCTAGTCACCTAAAAGTGAACTTCATTCAAACTTAATTGAACTTTTCAAGTTCAGTGAAATTAAAATTCTAATGAACCCGAGCACTAACGTTTTTTTTGGGGGGTTTTTTTTAAGTTAAAAAAAATAGTTTGTTTTACAGTGCATTTTTAGTCCCTGCAGCCACACTTTGCTCCACAATGATGCAAATGTGCATTAGCCAGTGCTTAAATGCTTTGTTTATATTTCTGTGGGGTACATTAATGATTGGCCTAGGTTAACTGAACATTAAAGAAAATATGACTTTAATAACTGATAAAGTCATCGTTAGCATACTTAGTGGCTCTCGAGATATACGCAAGCAGGAATACCAGAACCGGCGCCTGTTCTGAACAGGCATATTTTGATTGGGTGGTGCAGAAATGAAATAAATGTGGATGGTATATGCCTAGAAACACAGAAAAATTCTTATTCCTTGTCTAGTCTGTCTGTCTTTTTTTATCTGTCGCCCTATTATATCTTATTATTCCTGGTCATGTTGTTACCCTCTACTCTCAGCCTCCTTTATACACAGTAATTAGGGATCTATGGATTTTTCAGGACCGAAACAGAGACCGATTATTGGTCAATCAAAAAGACTCATAACTGATATATGAGATATGTCCATTAACTAAAAACGTAACTACTGACTAATGATAGGAAGGATTGGAAAAAAAACACGACAAAATGTCGCTGAATGCCTTCAAGCATATCTTTTATTTAAACAGAACTCTCAGCATAATCCAATAACGAGAAAGCAGGAGGCTCCCACCTGTGTGTCTGACAAGTCAATAAATTTAAATTTACAGTAAAATGCGTTTAAGAATATTTTGTAAAAAGATCTATTAAATGTCCTCTTTATATGTGCAGGAAGCTGCCAGCTTCGCTACTAAAGATATGTATTTATGTTATTATTTAATATATTAGAAATCGACACTACAGTTTATAGTGTAATGTCGTAATTGTAACCTTTTTGTAGCCTTTTGTGGTGTTGCTTCAGTCTCTTTACCTCACAGTGGCAGACTGTGGCAGGCCCTGTCTAGAATTAGCATTCAGCATGGATTAAGAGGGGAATTTACACATTCATTGAGTAAGTTCTTCACTTGCTTTCTCATTCTCAGCTGCACAGTCTGGTGTCCTGAACAGAACCATCAGCAAAATTCTGAAGAATGAGAAGCCAGACAAGAAGGTGGCCAAGCATTAGTCATGATTCAGCTTTATTTTTCTGAAGAGATTTCGTAACTTCAACCGCTGTAGGAAAGAATGTTAATAAGTAACCAGCTATCTCGTTGTTTACAGTATGATGGTTACTCCTCATGTCCCTTGGTTACAAGTTACAACACAGTCGTGCTGGCCGAGTTTGATTACAACGGACAACCACTGGAGACATTTCCCATCAACCAGGCCAAAGAAAGAAGAGTCATGTACCACATGAAAGCTGACCTCATGCCTTATCTCTATTGGCATGGATTTCTGAGGTATGAACCAGTTGACAGTAATTTTATGTAGTTTTAGTTTAGTCTTGTTTTTCAGTGCTAGTTATGGTTGTTGACATTTTTTTGTACATCAGGGGCCTGTGGGGTGGACCAGAACCGTACAGAAAACTCCTTCATCTTGGGATGAAATGAAGCCAAGTCAAGAGTGACAATATCTTCACCTGTGGAGAAAGTAGCACAGTGCATCCACCATCTTCTAAAAGGGAAGACACTTACATTGAGGAAAGCACGGTACATATCATTATCACTCAGTAGCTATGTTTACATACGCAAAATTTCTTATTTAGATTAAATATGAGGGATTGGAAATTCCGAATCTACTGTTTATATGGACGCTAAATCAAATCATCCGATCATGACGTACCTATACATGCACCAGGCTTTAATCAGAATAGCAGCATTTTGACATGCACACATTTGTCTAATTTCCTTAAAATAACCACAGAAGAAGAAGTTGTACGGCCGCTTGTACTGTAAACAAACGCTGATGTGACTACACTTTGCACTTTCGCGCTTTTCCCTGCAATTTAAACTGGGCGCTCTTACAGAATGGACCTGCGCCAGGGTCTGAAAGCCCTACTTTTGTTTCTACTGTTCTCTGTGATCGAGCTACGGGCTCAGCAATGCATAATGCTCCTGTGTTACAGGAGGACAGAGAGAGAGCGGGAGGACATGAGCGGCACACATGCTCAGTGAGGGTAATTTTACCCAAAGAGGAAGTCTTGATCAGAATAAGTGTGTACATGGACGCGATTCGAAATACGGACCGGCATAAAACACCTCTCTCGATTAGAATATAATTTCTTTCCGAATGAGCCGAATCGGATCAGAATCTTCCAACTGACGTGTTTATATGAAGCATTTTTATTCCGAACAATTGTGCGCATGTAAACATAGCTAATGTCATTTTTAAAAATATTGGCATCAGTCTGACGAACCAAACTGGTCCAATATCGCCAACTGATGATTCTCTCAGTGGGGCTGCCGTAGTGTGTGTTGTGTTATTCACCTGCTGTTTCAGAATGTGGCAGTAATGCACCATAAAGCTGTTTTCCAACCACCAACTAAAACAGAAGAAGTGCCTGTGGGGGGATGTGTGTGTGTTGTAACTTGTATGTTACATTTGGAGGAGGGAGGCAGTGTGTACTGTCTGTTTTTCAATATGTCGTTGATTACATGCGTGTCAGTGTTTCTAAAAGTTAATTATTGTAGAAACGTATTTTTTTTCTTATTGACATTGGTAAATATTAGCTATCCGCTATAAAAGCACTTGTATTATTGGTTATCAGTATCGGACAGACTCTTCATTGTAAGTGCATCTCTAATTATAATGACCTTTTACAACTTGGACCCTAATATCTGGTGTCAGGTATTAAAATGCAGTGAATGATGCATTTACATTATGACGCTAAAATAATTCTAAAATAACTCTACTCTGCAGTTTTATGTTGCTTATAGCTGCTCAGACTTTTGATTCTTATGGTGACACACTGAATGTTAAATCTTGCTGGATTTTAGTGATTACATAGAAGGCTAGAATGAAAGTCTGTACGAGATTTATATTATTTGTAACCCTGCCTGCACTTATACTTTTAGAAGTGTTTCTGTTTTTGTCACCCAGTTGAAACCTTAATTGAAGTTTACAATGAACTTCATACAAGTTCATACAGGATGTTGCTGCAGTGTATTGTCCATGTCACCCATGTACATCATACTTGAGCCTAATCAGCCTTAAATAAATAATTAATAATGGTGGAGCCTGAACATTAACTGCGAACTAACACATGTGCTTTTCTTGCCTTTAGTCAGAAATTTAGTTTTGTATATACAGATTGTTTTCTGTTGTTGCTTAATCAACTTGTTGGTTATGTTGTCTGTGGTAATTTCTTTATATTTTTAAAATATACTTTAACCATAATCATTCACAATCATTAAACAGCGCTTAATATGCCCACTGTGATTATGCTACTGAAGTAAAATTGATGACAGATCATAAATAAATAGTTTTCATTCATTCTTGTTGCACTCCATTGTGTTTTATATCCAATAGTGTTACTCAAATGCTGAATGTTTGTAATTGACTTAGAATTTTACTGTGATTTTTGCGCAATATAGTTCCATATTAAGACACAGAAAAATACTGATGTAGGGCTTAGGGCACAATATGTAATAGGTGGCCAGTACTCTTTCTGTATAGCTCTCATGAATCCATGTGGCCTCAGTCAAAAGTGTATACATTTATGGGGCTGTCTCTGTAAATGTGGACCATGTTTACTTTATCATGAGGCCGTAGCTGAAAGGGTTCTTGGAAACATCACTGAAAGTCTTGATGGCTGTACCAGATTTGTTTACAAAAGACAAATGAATTTGTATATACTTATTCCAAAGTATTTATTCCATACTGTGGTAATTTGCTCAATTCTATTAGAAAACTCATTATCCGCCATGTTAATCCATGCAGACAACAAATAATATAAATACATTTACAACACACAAGTGAGGAAAAAAAAGATAGATAAATAAAATAATTTGACACATAATTTAGAGTTACAGAACAGAGGTACAACTAAAAAATGTTGACTAAAATATCTGACTGCTGCTGAAGCTAAGGACCTTCTAAGTCATTCATTAGAACTCAGAGGTATCGCTATTGTCTCACTAAAAGACCCTCTGAGTCCATTAAAAAGGCTTCTTGATTACAGCCTCACACATTTTTAATAGTGAAAATGTAATAATACGTGTATTATGTGATTGACAATCTCACCAGTCCATAAAGACAGTAACAAGATCAGCTTTTTATCACCTTGCAAATATTATCAAACACCCTGACCCAAAGACTTGAATGTTTGTGACTAAATAATATTTGAGTCTATTTGTTCATGTTATCACCTTCCCATCACTGTTTATTCAATATGATTCTGAATTGTTCATTATCTTTAAAGCACTTTGAATTGCCACTGTGAATGAAAAATGTGTCATAAAGTTGCATTTACTTGGTAGATACAGGGCAAATTGTAATGGTTATCACTGGCTAACTTTTACTGTATAAATGTATCTCCACTTGCCGCTATTGCGTTAAAGATATTCACCACTGTGAATCATAATGTCACACAGTTTTTGTATTTTCATCAGTGTTATATTTCATTTATGAAAAATTACAAAAAGTGTTTGTCAACATTTTCCTTGATCATAATGAGATATCCACAAGCTAAAAACAGATCACTGACGAAATGTAGGTTTTCTTTAACATAAACAATGCACATTATGTAGATTGAATCTTAGTGTTGGCCTTTTCTTGCTCTGTGTCCAGAACATGGTCATGGATCAGGGTAGCTGTGCTTCTACCAGCACAGCTGACACCACATTAACATGCTGAGAGCGTTGTCTTTCACCAATTAGCCAGAAAGTAGTTGAAGAAACATTGGAGACTGCATTAAAAGGACTGTGGCAATGTGTAGATCCTGTAAGTGTGAATCATGAAGATCCTCTTCCTCATCATTCACTCCTCAAAATGTTCACACTAAGTAACAGGTAATACTGAAGTACATTAGTTTGTTAGTGTTGATGATAATATATTACTGTACTCTGTTCATTAAATTAATTCTTTGGCAGTTGAATAAATGCAACTTCTTCGGTTTTATTTTTCATTATGTATACAGTACAGTGTACACTGCAGGATATATAGTAATTATAGTCTAAATTAATAAAATATTCTCTCTACTATGTTTGGTTTGGGCCTTTTTTGGAGCCAAATTTCTTTGTTTTCATAGACTTGGGTGATTCTTTCTCTAAAGAGATCTGTCAACACTGGATGAATCTATCCTTGAGAAGAACTTTGACTTTTTAGTTTGGCTCATGGCAAAATTGTGCCATGCAACTCAGCCAGCCAGCAGGGGGCAATCCAAAAGTACTGGCTTCTCTTGTGGGGAGCCGTCATGTCCTCCATCCCCTCAGTGGTATCCACTAATTGAAATGGGTAGTTGAACGGTATTATATTGAGTGTGACAGTAAATGCTAGCAACTTTCGAAGTCATCGGAAAACAACCCTGCTGGTGTGGGTGATGCATCCAACAAGAGTGCCCAAGCAAAGGGTGCAAAGATCAAAAAAGCATGTTCAATCTTATACTACGTCAACATTTGAAACCTGCTCAGTGTAGCTGTGTCACACTGAGGCTGACTAGTACCGCATACTGTCAGTGAAGGCCACAAGCCATGTCCTTACCACACTGACGCTAACATTCAGGAAGATATCACTATCACAGTGATGTCACCGATGAATTTGCAGTCATGACGTCAGCACAGATCAAAGCACGCACCCCTTTGATGTGGACAGGGAATATTCACTTACAATGATTATCCTACAATAATTTGAGGATTTAAGGGACACTCTAGGAAATTGATCAGAGGTTATCACATGAACAACAATGTTTATTCACAGCTACATAATTTGCTGACAAATTATCTGGTTTGAGAGGTTACTTCAACTTCATACTAAGCATGTCACGGCATAATTCTGACAATTGGCGCCTCTATGTGAGAGAGGACGCAGAAATAACGGTGCCAATGAACACTCTAAAAGAAACTCTTGAGGGACAAGGTCAGCCCAAGTCAATGGTTAGGATGCTTGAGGTTGAGATGAAAGATGTTGGGGCTGAGCATCCCAATATAGCTGCTGAGATGATCCTGCTCAGATCGCTGTCTGAGAATCAAAGGACTGAAATTAAAAATCTGCAGGCAGAAGTGGACTACCAAACATCTCGGATAAGGAAAGAAAGAGCAGTGGCTGAACAGTGGGAGAAACAAGCACATGGTGTCAGTGCTGACATGGCCATACTTGGACATCGGTATGAGAAAATGACGGTGGAGAACAGACACCTGAAGGATACAGCCAATAACCTGATGTGTCAGCTAAAGGATGTTCAGAAAGATTTTACTGCTAACCTGGCCATGCAACAATCTAAAATAGAAATAAAGGAGAGACTGATTCAGCATCTATATGATGATGTCGAATCTTTCCAGGAAAGTCTGAAGACGGCTGAGCAGGCTCTTCGGGAGAAGGAGCATCTCATCGTAAACAAAGATGACATGATAACAAAGCAAGACAGGGAAATTGCTTGCAATCAGCAATTGATCTGTGATCTGAAACACCAGCTAGAGATGAGACGACAACAAAGACATGACAGCCTAGCAGCGACTATAGAGTCCAGACAAGACAGATTCATGGAGACTACACATACAGAGTCCAGAGGAGAGTGGTTCCTGGAAACTACACCTATAGAGTCCAGAGACGAGTGGTTCCTGGAAAATACACCTATAGAGTCCAGAGAAGAGTGGTTCCTGGAAAATACACCTATAGAGTCCAGACAAGACAGGCTCCTGGAGATTATACCTACAGAGTCCAGAGAAGACAAACTCCTCCAGATTACATTTACAGAAACAAGACAAAACAGACTCCTGGAGATTATACCTATAGAGTCCAGAGAAGACAAGCTTCTGGAGATTACACCTAGAGAGTCCAGACAAGACAGGCTCCTGGAGATTATACCTATAGAGTCCAGAGAAGACAAGCTTCTGGAGATTACACCTAGAGAGTCCAGACAAGACAGGCTCCTGGAGATTACACCTACAGAGTCCAGAGAAAACAAGCTCCTCCAGATTACATTTACAGAAACAAGACAAAACAGACTCCTGGAGATTATACCTATAGAGTCCAGAGAAGACAAGCTTCTGGAGATTACACCTAGAGAGTCCAGACAAGACAGACTCCTGGAGATTATATCTATGGAGTCCAGAGAAGACAAGCTTCTGGAGATTACACCTAGAGAGTCCAGACAAGACAGACTCCTGGAGATTATATCTATGGAGTCCAGAGAAGACAAGCTTCTGGAGATTACACCTAGAGAGTCCAGACAAGACAGACTCCTGGAGATTATATCTATGGAGTCCAGAGAAGACAAGCTTCTGGAGATTACACCTAGAGAGTCCAGACAAGACAGACTCCTGGAGATTATATCTATGGAGTCCAGAGAAGACAAGCTTCTGGAGATTACACCTAGAGAGTCCAGACAAGACAGACTCCTGGAGATTATATCTATGGAGTCCAGAGAAGACAAGCTTCTGGAGATTACACGTAGAGAGTCCAGAGAAGACCGGCTCCTGGAGACTACACCTATAGAGTCTAGAGAAGACCAGCTCCTGGAGATTACAGCTCAGGAGCAACAAAATCACAGCCCTGAAGAGAATTCAGCTGCAGAACCTTCAGATAAAAATGTTCCGACAAAAAGTTGTTGGCCTCGTACTGCTAAATGTTTTGGGATAGGTATGTTAACTGGCATCTCGGTTGTCATTATACTGGTTTCTGTAGGTATGCTGTGCAGCTCCAGTATAATCTCTGTTCCAGCATGTGTCTTTGAGCTGTTGGAACCCTATAGTTGCCGCTCACATGTATGTTCTTGTTTCTTCAAATAATGACAGCATAAATGATTGAATAACTGATTGAATAACTATAAGTGGTATCGATGTGATTTGGGTGTTTTGTGTGTGTGTGTGTGTGTGTGTGTGTGTGTGGGTGTGGGTTTCGCCTACATCAACAGCAATAAATAATAAGTTAAACACCAGATGTAGTTTTCAGGTTCTTTACTGTTCAAGTGCCAATTCAGTCACACCAGTATCACTCCCCTAAGATTGACGTAACCTGTCAATAGTCTCTCAACAGTTTCTTAATAGCTTCTTTCCAGTTGTGACCTCAAACTCCTTCCCCAGAACAACACTGCAGGCGTCTGTCCTGTTGAAGCATTTATAGTGTTTCTGTATGCCAGAAGGATATTGGCTAACTTCGTTGGGAGAGGCGCTTTCTCCATTCTACCTGCTTTCATGGACTGTTTAAACATCTGTAGAAAACATTCTTCCGGCCCATTTGGAGTATGTTGGTGTGCCCTGCGATGTGCTGTATGCCATATGCCTTGAGAAACTTGAATCTCCTCCCCAATGAATCGACTGTCATTGTGACTCACCAGCAGCAGAGGTGTCTGCAAAGAGCTTTCTCAGGAGGTTTGCTGTCTGGGTGGCAGTTCCTTTTCAGATCACAAAGATTTTAGGCCACTTTGCATGGACATCAGCCGTAATAACAAAACAAGTAATCTAAGAATGCGACATGTATGAGTTGGAACAGGGTTGGAAGGCCACTCCAATACGTGGACAGGTGCTAGCTGAGTTTGCTGTTGGGTCTGTTGACAGCATGCATATGAAATACCAACATCTTCAGTTCGACCATCCATGCCAAGCAACCAAACATAACTTCTGACGAGGCTTTTCATTTTAACAGTATCATGGTCCCCATCATGTAGTGAGGTCCTGTGGAGACACACTGGAGCATAATTTTGGCGACACAGCCCCTCCCACATGATGCAACCTTGGCACGCCAAAAGCTGGTCTTGTCAATTAGTGTAATCTGGGAGTTGGGTGTCAGCCGCAAACAACTATTCAGACTAAGGCTGGTCCCAAACAATGCCCAGAACTCGATTCGAGCCATCAACACCTGCTATGTCCTACCCTGCTGGTATAATAACCTGGCCAAGGGAGGATATGGAGGACACAGATATCAAGACAAGTAAGCTCCATACCATGCATGGAGTGTTTCACCCCAAGTTCAACACTGCGAGACTGTCCACTAAGTGGAAGGAGGAGGGGTGAGGATGAGTGAGCGTAACAAACACAGTCCAGGGTGAAACAACAAAGATCCAGAAATACTTTAGGAAGATGGCCGCCATCTTCTTCTGCACAGCAGGTACCATGTGTAAATTATATCTTTACATTATCATGGACGAACATGGTTCCTTGGAATGAGAAAAAAAAATCACTCAAAGTGCAGAAAACACTAAGTATGAGCATTAAAGTGCAGTTTTACGTTTTCATATGGCTACTTACAGGTCAGACTTTTGTTTCTTTTGTGATACACAAATGCAAAGTCCTGATGCTTTTTCATCAACCTCACTCTCTAACCATAAACGGTAGGATTTTTATAGATGCTAGAATAAAAGCCTACTTTTACTCCCCCAAACCTGCATGAATACATTTTCAAGCTAGTATTTTTTTTTCACCAATGTCCACAGCCTGTTTGAAGTTTGCAATGATTTTCGAGTTTATTAAACTTGTTATTGTGGATGTACATCTAATAACTGATCTAAATCAGCCACTAATGAATATATAACAATGATGATGTTCTAGTACAATTACCTCTATTTTTGCAGGACATTGGCGGGATGTCCAAGAGTGTATTGGTTTATGTATTATTTGGGAATGCTTACTTAGTAACACACACAAATCTAGTTTTGTACATACAGAAAGTTTCTATTGTCATTTAACTGAGCCATTAAAGACCCCCTCAGATGAAAATGAGATCTTAGATCTTGTTATTGTGTCCATATGTTGTTTTTATGTACAACAACACACATTAAGATTTAAAATGAGCTGTCATGACTGAGGATTTCTGCCTTTGTTCTGCATACCAACAACTGCAGTCTCTAAACTCAGGTCCTCTACATGGAAAACCTAAGGAACCAATCCTGACGACACGTGGGGCTGAGTCCTAATGCTGTAGTTTAAAAACAAAGCTTACCATTCTGATGCATCAACTGGTAGTTCTTCCTTTTCTTCCTTGGAATCCATGTCTGGTTCACACATGTATGGCTGAATTACATGAATGTTAAAACTTGTGCAGTATACAGTAGACTAGTTTAAAGAAGCTGACAGAGTTGCAATCTCTTGCGAGCAGCAGGGCAATGTGCAGGGATGGACCAGGACTAAAGGCACCTCCACTGAACACGACACTCAAGATTAAGCAAAGATGTAGAATTTTTCAAGCAAAAAAAAAAAAAAAAATTTTAAAAATGTACTTTTACAGACAGAAGTTACTTTAACATCTTTCAGTTATTCGATTTGGGGTAAATTATTGATGACTGATTGTGGTCAGTTTAATTCAACCATGTTGCACTCCATTATGTTGCATATATTGAAATGGCGTATATCACATATGACTTATTTTTGCAGTGATTTTCATGTAACTTATTAAGGCGCTGAGTAACATTGATTTAGGATTTGGGGCATAAAGATGGATATTATCCTTTCTGCAAGAGTCAACATTTGGTGTATACAAGTGTAACAGGCTGCCAGTGTAAATGTGGTCCAAGCTGACTTTGCCATGAAGCTGCAGCAGAAAAGGGTCCGAGGGGAAACATGTTTGGCATGTTCTACCCTGATCAATTATTTTGCGGCGCGTCACTGAAAATCCTGATGGCATCAGCAGGGGACACATTCATGATGATTAAGGTGTTTGAGTTTTGGTTTTAATAATTGTTCTGGGCCCATAACAAAGTTGAGAATATTTTTTTTTAATTCATTTTCATTGTGTTATCAAAGTCCGTTAGAGTAAAGCATGAACCTTGTTAGAGAATTTATTCAAATACATGTAATATACAGGTAAACAAGTCTGTGTTGCCGCACGTTTTCTTGGGAATATTTTTGTTTAATCTGAGTTTTGATTGCCGAGATAAAACAGTTGAAAAAAAAACACAAGCTACAATGTAAAGTTGACACAAAACAGTGGCGGAAGGATAGCTGAACTGCAATATTCTAAAGAAGCTAAAAGAAGAAATCCAGTGTTCAAAAACTGTCTTTAATGTTAAAGACCAAAACCCAGCGTCAAAGAAATGCTCAGGTCGCAGCAGCGGCATGGATGACAAAATCAGTGGATATGACAATATAGCATAAAATTAAAATCACGGAAAACGCTGACTGACATGCACTGTATAGATTCTGTATTTAGTCCCACATCCATACCAGCAGGGATAACGCAAGGCCGAGTGTTTTCCCGTTCACGCCGCGCGCCGCCACGTTGTGTGTGTCGCATTCTCCTGCGCACCACCAACGTTATGTCTGTGATGAGGCGGGAAATGGCGTCCGCAGACACGGTTAACCAGTAACTAGCTACTGAGAGACCGACACAGCTGGCAGCAACAACCACGGCCTGACCTCTACCGGCGGC
>KV751338.1:5684374-5702503 GCA_001698575.1 Mola mola
GCCACGGACGCGGCCGAACGCTGACAACGCCGCAGCGCCTTTTGAAGAGCTCCCCGGATCACCATTAGGTAACAATCAACGTCAACATGTAAACAAAAAACAGTGTGCGCCTTCGTAGCCCGACTGGCGCTAGTTAGCGGCTAGCGTTAGCTAGCGAAGGGGGCGTAGTCTGAGGCTGAAATTAGCCGTGGAAGCGAACAAAATGACGCGTTAGCCACAGTGAGGCTAACGCTCGCTGTTGTGTCGACGAATTGGTGGGCAGTTTGCGTGCTAAACATGGATAAATTTGCGGGACTAGGAGTGACATGTGCCGTTGCGACGGAAGTAAATATTGTCATGGCATTTCTTCTGTTGCCATTGGCGTTTTGTTAGCCTGAATGCTAACTGTAGCCGCCTGCGATGGCTAGCCACGCAACCCGCTGACAGCATCTGGGCTAGCGCTAAGTTACCTTAAGGGAATTTACAATTGGTGGCAGGTATATTTACCAAAGAAGTGCCGGACTTGGCCACACAAGTCAATAGTTTAGCTGGGGCTTTGATGCTAAGATAAAAAAACACGAGCAGCCGCTCGTCATTAGCCGTAGCTGACGGTCGTGTTAACACAGCCTCTCTGATGTTACATAACGACAGCCAACTATGCTGTTACGCTACCAAATCCAAATTAGGAACAATTATCCAATGAAGCATAATAACCAGACTTTTAATACAGCACTGAACCACAGGTCAGCTACAATATAAAGCATTTAAACCCTCGCGTTTCACATTACTAGGAAGGTAAATGTCAAAGGTTGTCAGGTACACCGCCCACTCCACTCTCTGATCCGCCTCACACACATTTGGTTTGGATAAATAAAGTTGTGTCCTGGACTCGGTTCGTGGTCGTTTTCCGATGAACTTCACCGTTTAACTTTTCCTCGATCAGGTTTGACCGTATAACGCGATGATAATGAAAGCAATATTACATCAGATTAATGCGCTTTAGAGTCTAAAGTGGCTTCCAGCATTTATTATTGGGTGTCGAGTTAAAGTGGAAACAGGAACTAGAAATAAGCAAACATGAATAGAAAATAACATGATATCCGTGACATTAACCATAATACTAATGAAAAACATAGTGATAATCCTTTGGTAATCAGTTAATAAGTTAGTTGGGGTTTTTTTTCTGCATTTCTCTCAGTGTAAGTGTTCTTTTGTTTGATTTTTAAACTGTTCTAGTGACAGACTGCCAAAACAGATAACACACAATAGAAAGATCGGTTATAGATATTGCAATATTATTGTTATAGTGCATTAAAAATGTCCAGTTGCTATAAATTGGCATCAAATAGTTGGCCATTTGGTAATATAATTCCTGATTTCAATCAAACTTTGACATTTTTTGGCAGCTGTATTCACAGGAAGTTCTTCTCAGGAAGTCAAAATGCAGGTGGTTGGACCACCTGTGATATTAACAACGGTGGGTGATTTGTAAGGTTTAGGTTTTGTTCATTTTTATTGAAAATTAGACTATTATAGAGACTTCTTAATGATCGGAGTCTTTATCGATAGCACTGTTGACATTTTTGAATTTTTTGGTGGGAAGAAGAGACAACGTGACATTTTTAAATACTGGTATTGCCTTCATTGCTCAACAAGTGAATGTTCCTGCACAGATGGAAAAATGTCTAGTTGTCAATAAACATGGCGGATGGGACAGCTGATTATAGCTCATATGAGGAGGAACAGATTATAATTTCATCTCTAACATTGATTTAATATTGCTGAGGAAATAATCAAATTCCTCATCCATACAACGATTCATTTTTAAGTTTTCAAACCGAGACACCCACCGGCCTATTATTTTGAAAACGACCTTTGACCTTAGCTGGCAATTCGGTTTTGTTCCAAAACTTTATCAACATTTAAACTGTGTTTGTAATGTTATATTATTATGACTGTATAATTACTATATAACAGTAAGATTATTACCTAAATATTTTCTTCTGCTTGTGTGTTATTCCTCAAGCAGCATAAACAGAGCTATAAAGTTTACCCAGTCCTCAATGTACAGCTGCATGCTTTGCAATGACAGGAAAGATTTATTCTATTCTCTGTTCTAGTTTACTATGTTTGCTATTTTATTCGTTATGTTGACCGCTGAGACCTGTGTCCTTCATTTTGCTCTCTTTGTGTTTGGCTAGAATGACAATAAAGAATCCTTGAATTCTTAATGTTTTCACTTTTAAAGTTTCCTAACTACTCCTCCCTCCCTCTGTCAGACTTTTCTATGTGACGTCGGAGCATGATGAGGCTGAGAGTGCGTAAAGCTCCTCAGCAGCCAAGCTTAGGCCGTCGCAGCCACCTGTCCCAGGCCAAACGGAAACACTGCGAAGTGGCGCCATCCCCAGTGAGAGGGCGAGGAAAGATGCAGAAGAATGAAACGGGCCTGCTCTCCACTATAAAGAAATTCATCCGTGGAAATGCGGTTAAGGTTGGCTCACATTAGGATTCATAGCTACTCCTTTGTTTTGTTTTGTTTTTGCTTATCTAACACAGTTAGACACACAAACAGACTCATGCAGGATGAAAGCAGCACCTTAACTGTGTTTTATACTCATAATGTGTGCAGTCTGGAGTGCTTTTAAAGCACGTAAAGGAATCTCAGCGGGGCCAACATCCTCTATTTTCATTCTGGCTGTTTTAAATGATGAATGGTTGGCTAAATTAGATATGTTCGTTTAATTAACCGAAAAAGTACAATAAATCAAGAGTAGCCAAAGTCTGAACATGCTTACCCTAGTCAGATTGTGCTAGGGTATCCATCTATCTATTAATTGGGATCTATTAACATTCTTCTGACTCATTCAGCACAGCACAGGTTTTAGCTGCATGCCAACACATTAAGGTAAATAGTACAGCAGCACAAAGTAAAATATGAACAGATTGAAATTAAATGTTTGTTTTTTCGCCTGCACTCAAAAGCAGTATGGTTTGGTTTGGCATGGTACTAGTTTCTATTGTCATGGAGCTGTACCGTGCCAATTTTGTCACCCTTCGCTTAGGGGGCCGAGTACCAAAAAGGGTGGGAGGGGCAGAATCACTGGAGTGTGCTGATTGGTCGACAGAATCTCTACTGCCATGTGACGGCGGTCTTCCCCCTCACAGCGTGCAGCCTTTTATCAAACAGACCCTGTCTACTTTGTTTTCTTGTTACGGTTTCTTCATCGACTTTATTAGAGGGATACGATGTGTCACGTGTCTATCATGTCACACTACTTATGTAACTGGCAACCGTACCATAACCACCAGTTAATGGTACGGTTGCCATTACAACCATTCCCCTATAATTCCCAAGTGTTCCTTACAGAACTGAGCTGAACTAAACCGTACTGTCTTCTGTAGATGGAATAAAATTTAATAGTTGTTAAGTGAATCGATACTAGTTCAGTTTGATGAAACAAGTCGTCATTGCCTCTATCACTTCTTTGCAATATATTAATTGTATTGTTCATAACAAATTAAAGATGAAGACCAATTTAGTTTTTTCACTGGTATGAAAAAATGTGTAAATTTGACGGGTTCTGTGTCCCCATTTTAATCTTTCTCAGGTGGAGCAGGATATCCCCGCCAAGAGGAGTCGCATTGATTGTAATTCGGATAGCGGTCTTATTACTTCAACACCAGAGAATAGAGGCCTTTCCAACAAATCTGTGCCCAGAGTTTGCCGGAAAAGCCCTAATAAAGGTATTACAGACCAGATGTTTGGCCCAAGTAATTGATTGTAACAGGTGTCTTGTTAGTCAAAGTTGTCTTCTTTTTTTAGACACAATAAGTTGCAACAGTAAACCCATGAAACAAAATGGTAAACTAGAGGCTCCTGTCGAGGCAGCAAGGAGCCCGCCACGCACCACCCTGCTTGGGACTATCTTTTCACCCGTCTTCAACTTCTTCTCACCAGCAACGAAAACTGGTAAAACAAAAAAACTCAGATATTTGTCTAAAAATCGTAATGATTTGATGACTGGTTGTGATTAGAGTTTTATCACAGCCAAGCTGCACTGAAAGCTCTCTCGTCATTTGTACCCAGCTACGCCTGGTTCAGATTCTCCGGGCCAAGCGATGGAAGCAGAGGAGATCATGAAACAGCTGGACATTGAGCAGGCAGAAGAAATGCCGAGCAGCACTCTCACGTCAACAGAAGGCATCACTCCATGTTACTTAGCTCCAGTATTACCACAGAGGCTTCAGATTACCTCTGACACAACCATAGAAGAAGGAGAGATTGTCACTGAAACAGACATGCCTCCACTGACAGGTGTGACCACTCTCACATGAGATCTCATCCTCATAAGATAACCACTTAGTTATAACTTCTGCTGTATTATCTAACAATGGTTAGTCAAAGTCAGACTAGCACCTAACCCTCTTTCAAAAATCCCAATGACACGTAACGGTGTGGAAAACAAAAATGCTCGATCATGGGACACGGCTTTTCTCAACAGTGCATTCTGTGGTCCACTCCATGTGTTTAGATTAAGCTGGCTATTTTCAAAATAACGATCTAATACTGTTTTTTTTTATTCAGTATGTGTTTAGCTGCCTTTAACAAATAGCTTCTCTGAAATGTTCCAGAAGAGTGTGCGCTGAATGTATAATAGATTGATGCTGATTTGTCCTCAGGATCAGGTTATATGTTGACATTTTATCTCTTTTTTTTTTTATTTCTGACCTCAACAGTTCCTGGTTGTATGCCCGACAGTGGTTACCCACACACGTTACCTCCAGCTCCTACTGAAACCTCTTATGATGAGGACTGGGAAGTTTTTGATCCGTAAGTTGATTGAAATTCGTTTTTCAAGCAAAAGTCATAGCTGCAAATAGAGACATGCATGAATGATTGTTGTTGCCATGATTTTTGGTCATTTAAGTTTCAACTGTGCCAATTTGACAACACAATGTTGAGCTCAAAAGCATTAGTGTAGTTGCATCAAGGTGACGTCCCAGTATATAGAGCACTGTTCACATGGCAACATACAATATGAAACTCGATGACTAGATGGCAGCAGGAAAAAAAAATTCTCTATGGCACTACTGCTGTACTACATTAGTGAACTAAAGTAGTATTACATTCATTCAATCATATTTTAAACTGCCAGGGCATAAGCCAATCCGAGAAAGTCAAGTGGTTTATTGTGTTGCGCTTTCACACCAACACAGCCCTTGTTCTGGTTCTGGTTCCGTTTTCAGGTCTGAGAACCTTTAGTGCTTTCTAGCGAATCAGCGCGAACCAACTTATTTTACCAACTTAGTGGGATGCAAACAGGAAAATCAAGGCTTTTAAATAACGCAACATCATTGATGCACATTATTAAACCCATGTCCATTTAAAATGTTAAACCTGACGCTGGTGACTGTGCAAACAAAAGTTTTCATTTTAGGTCCTAAATATTCTAAGTACATAGTTTTAGGTTTATTTTTATATGATAATTAATGAAAAAAACAGTTTCAGTTTCAAGCTTCTAAAAAAACGTGTTTTAGAGATTGATGTGATCAGTGAAAATATTAACATTGTTCTTTGCTGGGACTTTGTTTGACAGTGTCGGTACGGTTTCTCTTCTTTAAGGTACTTCTTCATCAAGCATGTGCCTCCTCTGACTGAAGAGCAGTTAACACGCAAACCAGCGCTACCTTTGAAAACACGCAGCACACCAGAGTTCTCGCTCGTCCTGGATCTGGTCAGCAGACAACGGTTTCTTGTATAAACTCACTTTAAATGTGTTTTTCTCACTCACTGATGATGTTTTTATGTTTCTGTTTTCAGGACGAAACTCTGGTCCACTGCAGTTTGAATGAACTAGAAGATGCAGCCTTGACATTCCCTGTGCTATTTCAAGATGTAATATATCAGGTACTCCTCTTCTGTTCATCATCTATAAAGGTGTCCATTCTCCTGTTGCTGTGATAAAATGTCTTCTCCTCATATTTAATTGTAGGTGTATGTTCGTCTGAGGCCCTTCTTTCGTGAGTTTCTCGAGCGTATGTCTCAAATGTACGAGGTGAGATGTCCCTTCATTTATGAGGGATTTTAAACTGTATTTAATTTGACCTGCTCAGATCTTCCAGTACCTATAGTATTACTCATTTATTGCTATTTTTTTTAAATTTCAGATTATTCTCTTCACGGCTTCAAAGAAAGTGTATGCTGATAAACTTCTCAACATCCTGGATCCGAAAAAACAGTTGGTCAGGTTAGTGACAAGAAGGAGCAATTTCTCTTGAATTAGAACGTGACACACAACAAGATATGAAGTGGACCTTCAGTCTGGAGTTGTAGAAGTTAGTGTAGCAGGACACAACAGAAACCTCCTACTCCTTCCACTCTTACATGATCAGATGTGAGGAAGTACAAGTCTTGCTAAGAAGGAGCAAACATTCACTATTTACATTTACTGCTAGGAAGGCAGCTTCAAAATTAGTTTGAAATGACTACATCTATTAACCGGCTCTGCAGTTTGACATTCTCGTACATAATATGTGAAAGATGGTTGATGTTGAGGCTCGCTCTTTTGTCATTAGTATTTAATGAGTAGGGACTGAGGGCTGAGTCTGTAGGTTAAAGGTTTTTAAGTTCTGATTATTTTTGTTTTCTCTAAAGAATTTGCTCATTCATTATCTTATGTAAACCGCTGATTATTCTCCCGTTGTCTGTGTGTTCAGGCACAGGCTGTTTCGTGAACACTGTGTGTGTGTGCAAGGAAATTATATTAAAGACCTAAACATTCTCGGGCGGGATCTTTCCAAGACGATAATAATCGACAACTCACCACAAGCCTTTGCCTATCAGGTGAAATTTTATTTATACTATCAGCTTTTATACATTGTTGTCATATTGATACCAGAGTGTAGATTTTTGTTGTCTTTTTTTAGCTCTCCAATGGGATCCCTATTGAGAGCTGGTTTGTGGATAGAAATGACAATGAGCTTCTAAAGCTGGTTCCTTTCCTCGAGAAGCTTGTGGAGCTGGTATGTATTTCGGCTTTCAATTGTCATGTCTCTGTCTAGTTTGACTGGTGGTGTGTTATTAAATATTCCAACTCTAGAGCGTCCAAGCTGAAGGAAGGTACACACAGCCCCTATGACACTATACTTGAAGAGAGGGAAATGCTGATGGTGAGCAGCTATGATTGAACCCATGGTATTCATTATTAATTTAAAGATTATAGCAGATAAAGTTTTGCTGATGAATTCAGTAGTTAATCACATCTTAAAATACAAAACCCTATCACAATATCCCAATGGTCCACATGGACATTACATGAATATTATAAAAGGGCCTGAAATGATAAAGTAACAAAGACGCTGCATGCTAAAATTCACATTTAACCTTGTTTTGGTGCATACAGAATTGGAATATGACTGTGTTTATAATATACCTTAATTTAGAAGTTCTTTCCGCGCGCCTGTTTCGACAGTTTCTGCCCAGGTGCACATCATCCTCTTCCAAACAATTTTAAGGGACTGGCAGACATGGCAAGTTTATTATGTTAACAGAAAACGTTTGCTTTTTGTTGAGATTTAGTTCTGTACAATGTAAATCATTCACAGCATTAGAATTAACAGAAAAGCAGAAAAATTACAAACATTTAAATGTCATTGATCGTGAATCAAGATTAATTTAAATTGTATCATGGCAGACTTTGTGATACATGACAATGTGTAGTACTTAATTTCGATTTATTGTTTATCCAATTTTTTTTTTAAGCTGTTCATATTTACTTAAAATGTAGCCAGTTTCACACTCAACCGCAAGACGGAGTAGCATGCAAGCAATCTTAGCAAGCTGTGCATGGAAGTAAAGAAGAGTTGGTAGTAAACATGGAGGCTACAGGTGGGTTTATGGTTTCATTTATGAGTTATATATAAGTTGTAGTTGGAAGAAGCAAATGTGTCAGCAGATCATGATGAGGAAAACAAAAAATAGTTTTTGCCAAGTGACTCCTACCACCAACTGCAATTTTGACGAATGATGATTTATAGCCTCGTAAAAGTCGCATTGATTTCCAATACACGTGACTGAGGTTGAGGTTGCAATTAAAACATCTCATTGATCAGTGTGAATGAAACCATGACTGTTTGAGTGTTTCTCTGATTTCTCTTTGGAGCTTTAGATGAATATGCTAATTTAATACATACACTTAGCTAACATTAATGTAGACTTGTTCAGCATTTTTGCTGTAAATCCCAAAGATTGTATGCTTTTTTTTTTTTTTTTTTTTCCAAATTCATTGTTGTATACGGAAAAAAGTAAAGTAAAGAAAAGCTGTACCTGTAATATGTGATATTAAGTGTCTGTTGAAAATGATGAGAGTTGTGTTGATTCACCTGTGTGATATATTAGTTATATTTTTTCATTGATATAGTTGACAGTGTTGAATAAAACCTCAGCATTACACAATAGCTTCAGGTGGAAATAACTCCGTCTTTTCTGTTACAGAATGAAGATGTCAGACCGCACATCCGTCAACAGTTTCGTTTGCACGACCTCCTTCCTCCAGACTGAAGTCCCGGTGCGTCTCGGTCACTTGAAGATGGTATCAACATAAGAAAAACTGAAAATTGAACCCCAGAAGGAAACGTCGCAAACACAATGTATTGCCATTATTACGATGAATATTATACATTTTTTTTATTCATGCAAAAAAATTAAATGTGTGTCTGAGGCGAGACTCTGGATGTTTTTATAAACAATTAAACCAGACTCAGAACAAAGTGACCCGCTCAGTGCATCAGACATTTCTTTACCAAGACTCTGAAGACGACCTCCCAGAAGGCATTATGTCTTTGAGAATCATTTTAGATTGACAAAAGTGAATGTTACGTCGTGTTGGATTATATGGACCTTGGTGGCTTCAGCCAGACCTTGAATGGCCAGTAGAGCATGTATAATATTCAATCTATTTACTTGTAAATATATGTACATAATACTGTTTTTGTTTTTCTTAAAAAGGTTTTTAAGTCAAGTTTTTTTTTTTTTTCATTTCATATAGTGTGCGTATGTGTAGTATGTGTTCTTTAATTCGGTTGCTTTTATAAACCAACAAAATGTTAGTGTTTGAAGTTGTTGAAACAGCTTTTCTGTTGTATGCCTGCATTATTCCTGTGATGTTTTTCTCCATGACATACAGTTGTCTTTAATAAGGTGCAGTTTAAAAAAATAAATAATTAATATGTATCTTTGGGAGGAAAATATTTCTGAAACCATATTTTAAAGTATGAAATGTAAGCTAGAATAATACACAAACTGAATACAAAGCCATAGTGGCTGAATTACAATTTTGGACATTTGTATTTTGCTGAGTCCATTTCTGATTGCAACACCTCGACTGTCCATTTTTAATGATGGGTGAGTGAAGGTGTGGGGGGGGCTTTCAGGCATTGCACTTTGACATCCAGCCCTTTGTAACTTGATGTACAATGTGGTCACTTTTCTACACAGGTGTGTATCACCTCAATTTGTTATGTGGGGTAAAAATGAAATCTTAGCACCAGCAAATTGCCAACATGTTTGTTTGAAATCTTGTTTTCCAAGATGTCTTGTATGTGGGATCTTTATGATGTAAGGAGTCACATGTTATATTGGCTATTGAATGATCACTCCTGTTGTATTCAGTGTTAATGGTTTCCTTGAAAATAAAAACATTTTTATATGAGTCACTGCTTCTTTCTTATAAAACATTAAATCCATGGGCAGCGTTCCGAATATTCAAAAACCAGTCCACTCAGCCCTGGGAAGTGGACTTTACGTCATCTCTGTTGTCTTCGACTAGCTCTTTACTGTAACGGGGCCTTAGCCTTTCATGTAGGCTCATGTAGGGCAGGGACATGTGCTCTCCCTGTTCCAGGCTTTCTGTCAAAGCACATGGATGAGCAGGGAGCTCCCTGAACAGTCACACTACTAAATATATCATGTAATTTAGAATCAGTTTCTTTGACCATAGGAAGTTTTGGCATGAGGACAAAGGTTCAGGCCAGGCTTAATACAGCATAAGTTCATGTGTTAATTAACTAAGACCGCTACCCTCCCGACCGAGACCTGGATAAGTGGATGAAGACGAGACGAGGGGCCCTTAGCCAACTTATACAAAAAGCAAAGGCGAAAAAAGGCAACTTTAGTTGCCTGACTCAATTGTTTAATTAGATGGACCACTACCACATTCCAAATCTCATCCGGGGCCTAATTAAGAGCTACTATGGGGACATCGAACTATGATTCCAATCCTCCAGGATCACAACAACCTTTCAGCCCATTGAGAGAAGGAATTGTAACAGGATTCACTATCTCCCCCATCTCCTTTGTCTTGGGAATGAACCAGATCTTTTCCACAGCTAGCAAAAGGTCAAGAGGACCAATGACTGCTGCAGAAAATCGACATCCAGCAATCAGGGCATAAATGAACAACCTTACTGTGACAACACCAACCCACATACAGGCAAGATGAATCTCAGAGAAACTCGACCGTATGGCAACTTGGGTCTTCAACCCCAGGAGAGGATGGGGGGTGGGGGTGGGGGGGGGTGCTAAAGCTGTTTATCTTGAAACTCAAAGGAAGTGGAAAAGTGAAGGGACTTTCCCTGGGTGGAAATGTGGTGCCTGGAGCCTTTTTGTATTGCCTCCCTGCTCAGATCAGTATATGGCTCCTTACCAACACCAGTCAACCTGCAAAGGTCGATATTGGGCGAGGACCTCTTATACAGGTTGTGTGAAGCAGAGGGAAATACGTATGTTATCCGGGTGTAAAACAGCTTTTACCCAAGGAAGATATGTGTGGCACCATGACAAGGTTTTGCTGAAATCTTGGAGCAGGACAGAAAAAAACAACGCGGCCAAAATGAAACCACTGCTAAGTACCATAACATTTGTAAATGAGGGGCAAAGGCTGGTTATCCAGGTACAGGCAAGCCAAAAACTGCAACAGCCAGCCAAGGATAGGAAATGTAAGCTGACCTAGGTAGGAAATTCCAAGTCCCAAAGGTGATACTATCCACAACACTGAGATACTCTATATGCAGTCGAATGAAATCTGCTGAAAGTTTATGCTTAAAATGCAGGAAGTCATAATGTTAAAGGGAAGTCATAATTCAAACTGGAAGCTTGCAGTATCTAAAAGGTTATAAGGTAATCTAAAGTTTATTATAAGGAAAAACAAATAGAGCTTGAATATTTGTCGAGTGGCCTATGTTAAACTGAACTGCTGACCCAAAGATGCATATCAATACAAGTCTATGTGCGTGTTTGTTTTAAGGGGCTTAATATTGCACCGTGCCCATTAATGTCCTCTAAAGTCTGTCAAGGTTTTTAAGAAATCAGAAAGATTGCATTTTGGGGCATTTAAACGTGCTCAAAAATTTGCACAAAATTCAAAGGTAAGTGAATTTCGAAGTATTTTATTGGTTTTGGGCATGGGTATAGCAAAATGGATCGTTAGCGCCCCCTAAACTAAAGCCCCCAGGCTTTGTGCACAAAATTTTATGCACACCTGTTGATACAGGTGTAGATTTTAAAAAATATCTCTTGTAACATTGGCCTAACACCAACAGGAAAACCGCCATTTTAAGCCAAAACAGCAACTCACACACCTTGTATTATAACAAACTCCTCCTAGAGACTCATCCAATCAACTTCATATTTACTCAGGACAAAATGAAGGAGATAGGAAGTCGTAATAATTCAATTGTACGGGGTCTAATCTGGCACTGAAGGACTTCTGTGGGGTCAAAATCTGGTCAGCATTTTGAGCTACGATACTATTTGCCAGGTTGCAAATATATCTCCGACTCTCTAAAGCTCAGGTATCAGAATCAGTATTGGGACTGACAAAATGGTATTATAACATCTCCAGTTTTAATTATCATTATTATTTATCTACTTTTTTAAGTATTTTGTTTGTGGGAGAAACCAGAGCACCTGGAGAAAACCCGTCCATGTCATGTTGCAACCGAGTCATTCACTTAGTTACATAGTTTGTCTTGTTTAGGTAGGAGGAGCTGCATGTGTGAAGCTGCCGTAAGGCTACGCAGGTGGTAGACGCAATCTGACAGGCCTGCAGTGGGGTCTATACATCAGGCAATATTTTGTCAAGTATAATTACAGCAACAGTGGTGATGCCAAAACTAATACCCACTATCAGAGGTTTAGCATAGTTACGCCACCAATTTTTTACTGGAAACCTGACACTTGGAGTTTCTGCTGCTGGGTTCTCCAGGAGGCTGTCATCTCCTTGTTCGTCAGGTTCAGTCTCCAGAAAGCTCTCTTCTGCTAACTCCAGAAGTGTAGTCCGCAGAAAGATTCCATCTGCTGACTCCATAGGCGTCGTCTCCAGAAGGCTGTAATCTGTTGACTCTTCAGGTGCAGTCGCCAGGAGGCTGTCATCTCTTTGTTGTGCTCTCATCTTTTGCTGCTGTTTCAGATCATGGATCAGCTGCTGACTATAGGCAATTTCCCTTTCTTGCTCGGCTATTATCAGATGTTTGTTGCAGATGAGTTGCTCCGCCTCCATTATTTTTTTCTGAAGAGCCCGCTCGGCTGTCTTCAGGTTTTTGTTGTCACTGTTTAACTCTATCAGTTTTTTCTGCAAAGATTCACAATTCTGCGAATCACACACTACGGGTATACGATCACTCGATGCCCCTTCCATGGCCAGCTCGGGAATTTGGTCTTTCCTACATTTGCCGCTTTGTTTCTCCAGCTCAGCAGTCGTATTTTCCAACTTTGACTGGAGTTCAGCATTCTTGCTCTCAAGCCTCCTAACCAGTGACTCCAGCTGGGAGTTTTCCTCAAGAGTTTCTTTAAGAGTTTGCCGTGTCACGTAGATGGTCCAAGAATCATCAAATTCATCCTGAGACATGCCTAAGAATTGGATTGAGCAGCGGATAATTTATCTAGATGATCAGCCAATTTTGCGTCTAATACCCCTCCCGGGAGTCACCCAGGGGTCCTCGAAGTGCCTGTAGGATGATCCATCTAAAGTGCATCTCTGTCCAGATCAAAGCCATGTGTGACATCATCTTTTGATCAGTTGCTTTGATCCGGGGCGATAAGGGTCATCAGGCAGGCATCAAACAGGCCCCTGGCCTTTTGCAGGATCACACTACTGTAAACACAAGACTGGGCACTCCAAGGGGTTGATATTGACAGGCTTATTGATCCACGATCAATCAATTACCAGTGTAAGTGCCCATGTATAGGTGAGCATGCTGTTACAGCTGCATATCAGAAACTGTAATTTCTGCTAACCTGTTTCCTGATATGAGCAGTGAATGAACTGCAGACTTACATGCATAAGCAGAGACACACTGTACATGTGCAGCAACTTTTGATCCCCATTTATGTTATTGGATGCTGACAACTAAGTAAATTGTGACGGTCACTATTCTTTTATCACTGTTATGTTCAGTATCACTTTTCTGTGGGTACTGTTATTATACAACTTTTTTCTACCTCTTCCTACATCACCATTTCTTTGTGAAGATATGTGAACATTTTGAATTCTGTAAAATATGCATGTTCTTGATGAAATATATGACAAATACAAATGCTGGTGCAAACACTGGAAATGTCAAGGATTTGGATTTTTTTGAGGCGTTTTCTTTTCTTAAAAAAAATAAAGGGATTGACTATTTTAAGTGTATGCATTTGTGTCTGTGTGAGGCCTTAGATTTGGGCCAGGGTTACACTAACACCAAAACAGGATTTAAATACTAATCAAATTAATTACCAAATATCAAAGACTCTCTAGTACCCACTGGGCAGCCAAACTGACACATTTTCACCTCTAGCGATCTGTTATTTTATGCACACAAACGAGGCATCATATGAAAGCTGAGACTCCACTGATACCAACGGTGTGTTACTCACCTCTCAGTGAATACACAGCCAAAACAGAGGTGATAAAAAACGGGATTTCATACAGCCATAAGCCAGAAATTCTGGAAAGTCTTACCTTTGATGTTCCGTGATCAAAAGCTGTTTCAAGGGGCAAACAGACACTAGCAAACCACTCCTGATTGATAATCCATTGTTTCTGCCTTGTTTCAGTCAGCTTCTGTTCCACTGAGTGCAGGCTGGATCCACAATGCTACAATGCCCTGAGAAATGTTTATCATATCAAACATATTTTAATTATCAAATCAATAAAATCAAATCAATCTACTAACCCTAACCCACTGCCCTCACAGCATGGAACTCCTTAATATTAATATTGATATATTAATATTTATTGTCTTTATCGAATAGTTCAATGTTTTTGGGAGGTTTATCTTATTTGCAACTTGGCTTCTATTCAAATACATAATGTTTTGTAAATCTCAAAAACTAATGCAATGACTAATTCAGGCAGTCTTATGCTTGCATTGTACATGCATGTAGAAAATAACTTCAAATCCAAAGCATGGAACCTCCAAATCTCCTAATATCTTGACATGAAGATGACACAATCAACCAAAAATGACTTAAGGGAGATTATTCCTTTTTTAATTTTATTTAATTAATTTCATAACTCGTTGTATCAATGATTAACTTTGAAAATAATAAAAACTTAAAGGGTACAGCAATAGTTCCTCCCTGCCTTGACACCTACTTCATTCTTTTCTCTGATCTTTTTATTCTCTTGCTTACTTCACTTGTTCCTTCTTTACCTCTTTCTGTCTACTTTGAGTCTCATTTGCTATCTTACCTATCTTCCCTGTCATTCCCTGTCATCGTGTTCTGAACGGTCCACCAAGTGAACAGACAGAAGCAAAGTATTAACAGACAGTAAATGTGAGTGGGTCCAATATTATTGCTCTTCAAAAGTAAACAATTGATCCAACATGCTTAGTAAGGCAACCTTTTGCTATTATAACCTGCTACAAACGTGATCCGTAGCCAGACACCAGCTTCTAGTAGTGTTCCTGAGGAATCTTAGCCCATTCCTGATGGTCAGAGTTCACAAATATTCTCAAGTTTGCGTGCTGCAACCACCTTCTTCAAATCCCGCCTGAGATTGTCTATGGTCTTTAGTCAGGTGACTGTGAGTCAAGCCTTGGTGGACTGAGCTATTCTTGGGATCATTGTCCTGCTTCTCCTAAGCTTCTTCTTCCTCTCAGACGAATCCATCTTAGCCTCAAAATGTTTCCAGTGCCAAAGGAAGCAAAACAGCCCCAGAGCACCACTGAGCCACCACCATGCTTGGCTGTAGGCAGGATGTTCTTTTTGAGGTACGCTCCATTTGTCCTGGACAAGTGGATGCATTGGCCAAAAAAATTCCAATTTTTTTTCATCGAAAGAGAATCCCAAAACTTCTGTGGCTTATTTGTGTTTTTGAGCATACTGGAGCTGAAATTTGTGCTTTGGGATCAGTGGTGGTCTACGTCTTGGAGTAGAGGCATAGAAACCTTCAGCATTTATTAAGTCCCTCCAGGGTTTTTGACCAATTGTCTCCTCAGGAGTGTGGTGGCAGCTGTTGATAGCTTCCTCTTTCTGCCATGTCCAGGTAGTACAGCCAGTGTTCCTTTGACTTTGAACTTGCAAACTTTGCAACGGTATCTCTAGGCAGAATCAGTGTCTTTACCATCTTTGTGAATCATTGTCCTTGTTTGTGCATGGCGACGATCTCTTAACTTTTCATGACAATCCTCTTGACTTAGTCATATTTCTAACATGAAGTTTAACATCATTGTCAACAAACCCCGAGCCATTCCAGGTATTTGATTGACAAGCTACCTTCTCAGGAATCTGGTGGCGGCCGTCGTTAGCTTCTTCTTTCTGCCAGTTGTTCAGGTGCTTTGAGTGTTGTATCTCAAGCACACCCGATACATCCAAGGAAGCCCTTGATTAGTTGCATCAGATCTTCTTGAAACAACACCCGATTTGCGAATGCGTGCTCTTATGAGGGATCCTCCTCAGGGGGTATTCAGGTCATCACAGGGCAGACAAATTCCATTCCAACATACCTTTGGGCAATTTGGAGCAACAAATTGACCTAACTTGAATGTCTTTGTAATGTGGGAAGATGCAAGAGCACCTGGGTGGTAACTTCATATAAAAAGACCCTGACCTGGCCAGGAATCACACCCAGGATGTTCTTGAGGAGAAAGCGCTAACCAGTTTGTAATATTTAGATAATTGGAACTCCAAGTGTGAATCTGCTGTAGGGCTCAAACGCGTAATAGAAACAGTCCAAGAGGACTACAAGGCCCATACTGCTAGTGGCAGTAAAGGCCAGAGTATCCACACAAACCAGTGCACCAACAACAGCAGCCATACCCACTATTAGACCTTTAGCACAGCGACGCCACAGACATTTTCTTGGAACTTTGGTATCCGGAGGTTCTGCGGCTCTATTCCCCAGGAGGCGGTTAGCTCTTTGTCGTTTTCTTATCTCTAGCTGGTGTTTAAGATCACTGATCAGTTTCTCACTATAAGCAATTTCCCTTTCTTGCTTTGTTAGTAACTCATAAATCTCTTTGCGGTAGTGACATTCCTCAGCCGTCATCAGGCTTTCGTTGTCATTGTTTGTCTCTTCTTTATGAGCCATATTTAGCCAATAAATTCTGGAGAGAAAAAGATACTAATCTCTGATTGCTTCCAATCGCCTTCCTAGACTCTCTCAGGATTTTGCGTCTGAAATAAATTGTGTAAGCCTATATATCTGTGTTGGTGTATGATGTCATCAGTGGCTTTGATCTGTGATGACCTCATGTTGATTCATCAGAGCCGAACATCATCAAGACGTCAAGACTCCGCCCCAACTTCTGCACAAGAATCATGTGACTCACTGATGGAATAATTCCTGCATCTGTGTCCCAGGGGTTCCATCATGGCAACATCCTTTCAGGAGACTAGTGACACTTATGAGTCCATTATTTGTACACAGAGTAAAGCAGAGTTCCTAGTCACCAAAGTAAATATTGGACCGATTCCTCACAAACCAATTGATCAGTTGTCTTGTTGAGTCTTGTGATACCACATACCCCCTCTGAACAGCATGCAGAAGTAGGAGCAGGTAACCTTGCATTTGTCTATAATTCGTTATTTCAATTTATACAAATGCAGCCATCGGCACAACCTCTTCAAATACTGATAACTACACTGCGCTTATGAGATAAAAGAATTTCTTTGTTGCTAAATCTGTTTCTGAAGTACAGTTTCAGCAATTCATCTATACAAAGTATTTTGTAGATTAGCTGTTTACAGTCTTAAAGGTATGACTTTAAAATCCTCAACATTTCGACTTTATTCTGGAAATTGTATTTCAACATTATTCTCGACATATCAACTTTTTTACTCAAAGTGCATCATAAATGTTTTTTCTCTCATACCTGGCCTTAATCTTCTGTAGATTATTATTATTGATAATCCATATTTTTTATTGCACAAGAATAATCAAGTTTTTTTTGTCTCGTCTCTATTCGTCAAGAGATGTTTTTTCCTCATCATGAACACCAGGGGGCGCACATTATAACTAAGGAGCCCAATGGCATAAATATTCCAACTCAGTCTTTAAATGTTATGAAAAGATCTGGGAAATTACAAATATAACATTTGAACCAGAACTTTTACTAACTCTGATTGGTGTATCTGAAATATCAAGACAGCAGCCTAACATGCAGTATTACTGCAAAGAGTGATGTCATGGAAAGAGAAAATAGTCCCTCAGAACATGACTACATGATTAACCTCGCAGCCTACATTATATTTAGAAAGAATAAAATATGCTTTAAAGGACAGAGTTTAATAAGAACTGGCATCATTTCTCACCATATCTAGCAGTACAATGATTATTCTGGAGAATTAGAATATAACAATAATTCCAAAATCAAAATCTAACCTGAGCTGATGTGATGTTTATATGTTCTATGTGTATGTTTATGTTGTCTCATTCTTTATATTCATTTACTTATTATGCTGTAACAACCTACATGACTAAAAATCAACATGGATACGTCAATGCATATATTTACTACTCAACAGCTCAATGAAGCTATTTGAAAATGAATGTTACTTTAGGACAACTCTAAATTAGAATCAGCTTTAATTCGCCGAGTGTGTGACTACATACAGTTAGACTGGACAAATAAACTAAAATAAAAGGTATAATAGTGCAATAACAG
>KV751338.1:5711798-5729790 GCA_001698575.1 Mola mola
GCTACAGCATCAAATGACCATCATAGAGTGTCTTGATCACCCTGACCTCATCATCAAGCGTGAGGTAAGACGATGTTATTGGCTGGACTGTGATGTCATAGGATTGAGCTTTTATACCATTATGGGGCTTCATTTTGTAGACGCTGGAGTTGCTCTTTCGGATCACTAACTCCCAAAATGTCACAGTCATCGTTGAGAAGATGCTAGAGTTTCTGCGCACCAGTAAAGATGACTACACTACCACGGACTTGGTGGGGAAGGTGGCGGTTCTGGCAGAGAAATATCCTTCCGAGTGTGTTGATCAGCCTCATATGAGTAGGAGCTTTGTTAAATATACTTGTAGTGGCCCAGTGCACCTGGAAAAATAGAAAATCCTGATCCACAAAGCGTCAGAATCATACTTAAAACCAGACAGACATTAGACATTATGACTCCCGCCATCCTCTCCTGAGTCTTCTAGTTTCTTAATACTGGTTAAGTTGTGCTTAAAAACAACATTAAATGTAGTTCTGGGTTTAAAGCAGAAATCCTTTAATTATATGCTGTTGTGTTTTTATATCATTTTCCAATTTTTTTCCTATAAAACTTCATACATATGCACCTGACAGTGAGTGGTTCATTGAGACCATGAACACAGTATTTTCAGTTGGTGGAGATACGATGCAGCCTGATCTCCCAAACAGTTTTCTTAAGCTTCTCTCTGAGGGTGAGTTAACCACACACTCATACTGTAGTGTTGCCACGTAGTGATACGCTGTTTGATTGATCTGTAATGATAATTTTTCCTCTGTGGACAAGGGTTTGACAGCGTGGAGGAAGACAGGAAGCTGAGGCTGTTTGCTGTGGATTCATATGTTTCTCTGCTACAAGAACGGCCTGACAAACTGCCTCAGCACTTTCTCCAGGTCATCAGCTGGGTGAGTTTGCACCGAGAAAAAGTGACGGGGCTTTTGGTAGGGCTTGTTGTGTCGTCCCTGTCATGTCTGTGTTGCAGGTCCTCCCTGATGGTTGTTGATGGGATCGTTGAGGAATTGCAGTCAGCTGGTTACTGCCTCAATTCCTGTATAACCTGCCCCATCCTTCCAGCCCAGTGTCTTCCCCTGGCACCACGTTTTGTTTTATTGTAGTTTTCGTGTTTCTCTATAGTTTAATTCCTGCTACCGTATTGTTAGCATATGTGTTCCATCGTTTCCTTTGTCGTGACTCCTTTATTTGCTCTGCTCTTTAATCCACTATTTATCTTTGATAAATAAACCATATTTCTGTTTTGCTACCCACACGGTTGCTTCCTCATCTGTTGTTTTGGTCTGCAAGCCACCCATAACAACATCACAGTCTTTTGTTAAAGTAATAGACCGTTTATAAAAATTAGGCATGATTTAGTCTTGATCGTGGCTCACAAGGTATCTTAGGGAAGGTTACTCTTAGGTAGTGTATCTGTGTGTGTTTGTGTATGTGTGTAAAGTAGTTTGAAAGATCACTAGATCCTTTTAGACTTAAAAGGTTATTTATAAACACAAAACAACAGATTCAAAGATTGCAAAAGAAGGAAATATGTTTTTGGAATCCATGTAATTTGCGCCTCCTGGTGGACGATCCGAGGCAAGATGAGTTTTAAACATGGCCAGTAAGCAGTATTTAAATGCAGTAACAAAAAGAGTTGCATGAAATTATAAGTTATAAATATTTTACAGAAACATGTAGTCAGAGTTATTCCCCTTTACCAGTCCTTCAGAATGTTAACTTACCTACATCATCTGCAGCATCAAAGCGGTCACACTGATTCTCTTGACTCTCTCCTCTGCCGTGTACAGATCCTCGGTGAATACTCCCATTTGAAGGAGGACCTCGAACCGGCCACAGTGCTGAGGCTCCTGGATAAACTGTTTTACATGAAGAACACCAGCAGTGAAACCAAGAGCTGGATCCTGATGGCGATGACCAAGCTCTGCGAGGGCGCGGCCGGTGTTTCTGTGGCACAGGGGGTTGCGGAAGCGTACAGCAGCTCCCTGGACACAGTGCTGAGACAGCGGGCTCAGGAGCTGCAGTGCCTCAGCCAAGATCCCGCACTTCGAGCCAGGGTGCTACCTCGAGAGGCCAACCTGGAACCCTTGGAGGTGACATGCAAACATAAAGCGCTGTCAGTTTGATTGGCAATGTTCACAAAAAACACTACAATATAAAACGATCTAGCTCCACAGCAGATGTGTCTGTCGTTCCTCCTCTCTGGCAGCATCTGGTGGTTGGAAATAAAACCTGCACACACTTGTCCACTGTGACACACACCTAATTTGAGGAAAAACAATATTTAACATTTTGCATCGTCCTAACTTGTCTACAATAATCTGATGAGTTGGATTTTACATTTGTAGATTCAGTTTCGGTAGAGAGGGAACAATTATAATATCCAAAAAACACAACTGTTTCCACAGGTTGTCCAAAGTTTCATGCAGTCAACTGTGGCAAAACCAGTATTTTCAAGCTCTCACATGTTTAACTTTCCGAAAGGATCTTTTCATTGTTATTACCAGAGAAGTTTAAACTTGTCGTTGTTGTTGGTTTCCAGGTGGATTCCTCCCTGTCGTTTCTTGACGGATTTGTCTCTGAGGCGTTGGCTGCTGGTGCTGCTCCATACAAGCCTCCTCATCAGCGGCACGTAGAACTGGCTCAGGCAAAAGGAAAAAAAAAAAAAAAAATCGGGAAAATACTGTGGTAGATCAGGCAGCATTGTCTTGTTTTGATGTGTTCTTGACTGTTATGTCTTCCTCAGCGCTGAGTCTGGAGCCGTACGCCCTATCGCTGCCCATCAGCCTGTCCTCCTGCAGCCTCACCGATAGGCAGTCACCTACACTTTTGTCCATGAGCTCTGGTCTGTCAGGCAACAGCACTGACATGTCACACAAGGGAGGGTACGTAGTTACAAAGTGCATGTGGAGCTTGTGCATATGGTGACAGTAGAACTGCTGAAATATTTATTTTTTTTGCTTCAGCTGTACAACTCTAAAGCTGGATGGCGTGAGGAGGGTGTGGGGGAAGGAGGGCTACCTGGGGAAGAGGGAATCTGTGGAGGAGGCCCAGGTCGAGGTTCCCAGCCCCCTCCGGTCATCCAACCAGGAGGCTGGACCCTCACACAGCCAGACCCCGACCCCAATATCCACCCCCGAACCGGAACCAGAGAAGATGCAGCTGGCCTCGTCGCTGTTTGTCGGCCTGGCGACCCACAGCTCTGTCACTCTGGTGAGCTTCCTCTGTCCTCTATCTGTTGGAGCTATAGCTGCGCAGCATGAAGTAAAGACGCAACGTGTGATATCATTATTGCAGTAGGAGAAGATGTCATTGTTTGTATTTCTTCTGACTTTACACAGATGGGAAAATCTGAGCAGAAAGCACATCAATTCAGAAGAAAGACCAAAGCTTCAGGCTTGTCAGGGGAACTAATATCCAACCCTCTGGTCTGTGCTCCGAGCTCAGTGGATAACTTGCTGTGTGAAAATCTCCTGGAATCCAGCATCACCTCAGACTCCGCTAAGTCGTCACCCTCACAGACATCCCAACCCTCTGGGAGCCTCACTACAAACGGCACCTGTGATGTGCAGCTAACTGACAGTTACGCAAAGGGAGATAACCCCTCTCTCATAAGGGATAACGTCGTTGCTGAAGCAGCCGATTCTGCTCCACATGAGGACTGGGAACGACCTAAAGACCTCAGTTCCCATCTTCCTGTAGATCTCATCGGGCTCTCTCACTCTGAAATCACATCCCTGTGCTCCAGCCAAAGTCTGGATGTCTCAGCCTGTCACGTGCAGAAGGAGGATGCCTTAGCTCTGGTGGTTTTCATTTATAACTCCTCTTCCTCTGACATTCAGCAAATACTTCTGGAGCTCAGCTCCGATCAGCTTGAGGTACAGTAATTCTTGGACAGAAACTCTCCTAAGCTCTCTTAATGAGTCACATTAGAGGGCATTTTCTTGTAATGTTTATTTCAGGTATCCTGCGTGTGTGACAGTGCAGCGCTGGAGGTAAGAAGTCACACGGCAGCAGCGTGTCAGTATTCTCTGACTGTGAAGAGGCCTTCGGTCCACGCGGAAGTGGTTGGGACAATTTCTTACCAGCTGCCTGTCGGAACCCCTCGGTCAGTGCAGTTCTCATACAAACTGCCTCTATCCAGCTTCATCAGGTGAAATATTTCCTTCTCTTTTTTACTGAGTAGGGCTGCAGAGATGATCGGTTGCTGACTGTAGTTTCCCGTGTTGCCTTCAGACCTTTGACTGTGTCAACAGAGGAGTATGGGAAAATGTGGCTGGCCTTCTCTCACGATACCAAGCAGAACCTGAAGCTGATGGGTGAAGACCACGAATCCCTCACCGTTACTCTGAACATCCTGACAGAGAAACTTCATCTTCATGTTGTAGAAATCATAGGTGAGCGTTTGTTTCTAGACTAAAAGTCAAGGATGTGGAAGTTATTTTAATACACATTGCAACACATAGTTAATGTACCAAGGCTGCACGGCGGCCTGCATTTGGTTCCAACCCAGGACTCTCTGCTAAATGTTGTCATCTTTTTTCTTTACCCATTTTACCGCCGTTCTTCACTTCAGAATTAAGCCAAGAGAATTATGAATATGTTAATTTATGAATGAGGGTATTACACATAAATTTTGTTCAAGCTGCGGTACGTAACTTTTATAAATGTAATAAAAATCATTAGACTATTTCCTGACAGTATTACATAAGGATACAGTATTATATAAGGCAGATAAAGATAGTGTATAGGTTATCTTGGACTAAAAAATGTATAATTACATGGACAAGGGTCCTCCTTCCACGGAGAGCGCCATTTTGCACCCCCATGTTACTACGGTAGCCGAGAACAGACAAAAAGACTTCATGTTTGTATACCATAGTGTCGTTGAAATACAATTAATGAAAAAAGCTCAGTAAAAGGTGACAGAAAAGAAGGAGCACAAGGAGTTTTTGTCACTAGTCTCCTGGAAGTTTGTCCCAAGTTGGTTAACCTATGTTGCTCTAAATGGAGGATCGTACGCTGACGGCCACCGTAGTTCCCTAAGATCATATGCGTGCCTTGTTTTGGCTACAATACCACCACTGGAGATTATCCCGACCTTTCTTTCTCATGATTCCACCAATAGTGCTGCGATGCCTGACTATTAAATTGTAATTTTAAAAAAAAAAACAACTTGTACGTAAAAATATGGCAAAAATTTGCAGCAAGTCAACAAGTTAAGTGTCCTTAATGCCCTGTTTCCAAAACCTCCCTGGTGCGTTGTGAGGCAGAAAGTCATCATGCACGCCTGGTGCAATCAGAGTGTTAGTGACTAACTTTTAGTTGTTTCCCCTACAGGTATAGAAGGTATCTTAGCTTGCCAGCTCCTCCAGAATCTGCCGTGTTTGATGCACTGTCGCGTGCACGCAGGAACGTTGGCAGTGTGGCTGCGCTCTCCAGTCGCCGACCTGCCCGACTGCCTGATCTACCACTGTCAGAGAGCTTTACAGGAGCTCTGAGGCCTGACCGCCCCTCCGCCGGCACCACTGAGAAGTATGACGGCCCGAACCTCTGAACAGGAAAGTACACAGAGCAGAACAGGAGAGAGCATCTGAAAATGTTTTCACCCCATATCACCGTATTTACGATTTGTTGAAGTCTTACCATTTGTTTTACTGTCCACAGATATATTTATTTTCAGCAATAAAATTGTGAAGTTCATGGAATTCATGTCTGGTTATAAACCTAAGGGCCAAAAGATTTTCTTTCTAACCCTCTTTGTGAAGGTAACACGTCTTAATGACAAGGCTCCCAAATTACTTGAAAACTGGAATAGCTAAAGCTTTGTGACTGAAAATAATTATATTCTCAGTGTAAATTAATGAATTTCTACATTTTTATTCTGCCAGGTGAACCTACTAATTAAAAAAGAGAGATTTATGCTGCTTCCTGCTTTGTGTTACAATGCTAAAAACTTGCTACTTTTTCTAGGTGTGAATGATTTTTAAAATTAAGCTTATTCAGATTATAGAGTTAAAGCTTCATGTTAGTTTCTTGTTTAGCATTTCATTTAATTTTGTCGAAACTGACTGAAGCAACACCGAAAGAATAATACTAATTCTTCAATTACTGGTGTGAACTTGGACACGTCACCGTAAGAGGAATGTTTCAAGTACTCTTAAACACAGAAAACAGAAAAAAGATGCTCTTCACTGTTGACATGAAATGATGTTTACATCCCAGTTTGTCTAAAGGATTTACATTATGCTTATATTTGTTGCAGCACACATACTTCTTACACTAACAGTGAGCACATTTGGTCTCGCAGCAAAGGTCTCACACTGCGATGCCCATGTTGTCCACGTATCGGTATGATCCTGTTTTGCAGATGCTGCCTTCTGTGTGATGGGATTACCTATGCACTCGTGTTTCTGGTTTGACAGTTTTGAAGGGGGGGGGTGATTTCTGTGGTCTTTTATTGTTGTTTTTTTTTTTTGTTTTTTTTTTTTATAAAAGCAAAATAAAATGCTGTATTTATTGGATTTATATTCTTGTAATTTCTCTGAAAGAAAAAAAAAAAAATCCTGTGATTCCTGTTTGATGGTGCCGTGCCGGGTTTAACTTGGCTCAGCCTGTTTTATTGAAGTCCATCAGAAGGGAACGGCCTCTTTCCTTGTTTAACTTATGGCATGAATCTGTGTCTGAATCTCAACTTTAACCCAACGCCTTATGTTCTAATGCCAAGGTGGCGTGTTTGATTTGTGCCTGTGGTACAGAGAAAATCCTTGTTTCTTAGAGTGCCTGTCACTAGAATCTGTTAACTTATGAATAAACTGAACACATGAGAAATTCACTCAATATTGACTCAGTGTTTAATATTTTACATTTCCGGGACCTGCTGAAATTAGAATATGCCACTTACGTCTAATGATTCTCCCTATTCCATACTTAAACTTTGATAATGTTCAATGCGATACAATGTCTACAATACACAGAAAGAAGGAAACACAAAAAAATATGTGGGTCAATCAGCCACAACATTAAAACCACTATGCAGCTAGAGACCATACAGCAATAAATGCTTATCTTCAAGGTCACATTTTTTTCTGTGCGCTCATGTTTCAGCTTTCAACAAGACTGTGGTGTTTGTGGTGTTTGTTTTGGGCAGCTGTCAGCTGGCTCTGACTATGTGATGGACCCTAGGATTAGCTACAAAATGACAGCAGTTTGACCTCTTTATGTCAATGCCTTATGGAGATGTGTCCAAAAAATGTCTTTGACCTGTCAGTAACCTTTACCTTTGATCTTGAAAGCACAGAAGTTAATCATCCGTAGCCAGTGCTGTGATCTACAAAGTGACACCAGTTGGACTCTATTGAGTGACCTTAACCTTTGACTACCAAAATCTGATCAATTGTCGGTTGGGACAGAACACATTTATCAAGAAATACTCTTTGAATTTGGTCAAGTAATTTTTGTGTAATCCAGACAAGACAACAAATGCCATTGAAAACAACCTTATATAATTTTTAATAATGTCGCGGCTGATCTTTGTACATGATGACAGCCTCTTCATGAACAAGTAACTGGAGCTGTTTGTCCCAGAGAACAGCTTCATTAGGGGGAAACCTTTGAAAATAATTCTGCGCTGTAATATTTTTTGGTGAACCCTGATGACAACAAAGCAGAATCCTCCCTGGTTTACAGCCACTGGTCCACTGCTCTGCATCAAACCTTTACATGACACCACAGACGGTCAGCAACATCAAATCCCAAAGCTGATCTTTGAAACTAACTGCAGAACAATCAACAAAACAAACAAACAAAGCAAACATGTCATCCTTTGTTTTGCTTTTTATGAAGCCTCCATGTATTGGGCTCCACCAGCTGTGAGCTTTAGTTTCTCAGAGCTGACTGGGATGGAGCCGTGCTGGTCGTGGGATGAAGCGCATGGCCAGGCTGTGGCCGTCCTCCATGGGCTGCTGTGACAGGTTGTTGGTCTGTCGGATGCTGTCGAGGGTGCAGCCCTGGCGAGGACACACGGTGTAACGGGACAGCAGGGTGACCAGGATGGCCTTCATCATCACCATGGCGATGTGTTTGCCCACGCAGGAGCGGGGCCCGCAGCCGAAGGGCTGGAAGAACCGATTGGGCACCTGCAAGATGGGGGAGGAGATGAAGACCCAGCTGCTGTTTAGTGTTCCTAGAGCCACACATTGTCACATCACTTACTGTTTGCTCAAAGTTGCTCAGGCTGAACTCTCTGGGCTTTGGGAAGAATTCAGTCTTATGCATGAGGCCAGTGTTGAGAATGATGTTGGTGCCTTTTGTAATTTTAATGCCGTCAATGGTGTCGTCCTCCAGAGCTCTTCGCATCGTGAAATCAACCACGGGATGAAACCTCAAAGACTCGTTGATGAAACTCTCCAGCACTCTCAGGCTTTGACAGTCAATGTTTTCTGCACCCTTTTCACCTGAAGAGGAAAATACAGCTGTTGGATTAACGTCATATTCTGCCTGTCACGGAGTGAAACTGAGATTGAGGCCAAATACCGTCACTCAGCACAGCGTTCATCTCCTCCACTATCTTCAGCTCCACGTCCGGATGCTGTTTCAGCAGCATCAGCATGAAGAAGACGCTGACAGAAAGTGTGTCGGGAGCCGCAATCACCATCTCCAGCACGCACTGCCGGACATCATCGGCTGAAAGCTCTCCGAGTTCCTGTTTTTAACAGGGAAACGTAAGCGAAAAACTACATTCACTCTGACACAAACAGTTAAAAAGAATAACAACAAAGGACAAACCTGAGCAAAGATGAGTTCTGTTGCAAAGTCAAGACCACTATCCAACTTCTCAGACTCATTAATGATCTTTCTCTTTATGTTGAGAAGGCCCTCCATCGTATCTTGCAGCTCTTGGCTGTTAGTGCAAAAAAACCAAAACAAAACCCAACTCAGATTAGACTGAAGAAACCACGAGCCTGATGTTAAATTACTGCATGTGTGAGAACCTTACGCTGCTTTCTCGTGCTTGTTGTACAGCCATCCGATCTTGAAAAATATATCAGGCTTTATAAGAACTGTTTGCCAGGTCTCGAAGTAGCTGTAGATTTTCATCAGTAAGTCCTTTTCTGAGTTTAAAGAGCACAAAGAGTGATGAGTGTCAGTGCGAGAACTGGAAATGCAGTATTAGGTGAGGGTGAGCTTGCGGCTGACCATTGAGGGGCACCCTGAGGAAAAGCCTGTTGGAGATGTCCACCACTATGGCTCTCAGCAGATTGAGAACGTCCACGTGTCCGCAGGAGTCAGTCACCTCCTGCAGAACATCCAGGTGTTTGGCTGTGGAGCTCACACAGATCCCAACCGTCATCTGGAGGCCGGGGCCTGTCAGAGCTGTCAAACCACCACAGAACAGGAAGATACAATACAGTTATACACAGTGTCGGTAAAATACATGTCATTTAGTTTTCTCTGTGGATTTCGCCCAAGACTGTGATGACAGACTGCAAAAAAAAAATTAATTTTGACTCTGTCAATCATAAAAATATCTACTACGATATTCCCATACAGTATTAGGGCGATGTGAAAATTTTGCTGAGTTGTGACTTAAAACTCAGAATTATTACTTCTTGGTTAGAATTTTTAAATTGAAGTCAGATGTCTGAGAAAAAAAAGCCTGAATTCTGAGATTTAAGTCAGAGTTCTGAAATTAAAATCAAACTTCTAATATTTCATTCAGAATCTGGAGTGTTCAATCAGAATTATGTCAAAAGGTCAAAATTATGAAATTTTATCTGTAATAAATCTGATTTCTGAGATTAAATTCAGAATTCTATAAAATAATCAGATTTGTCAAAAGAAAAAATTAGAATCCTAAAAAGCCAAATTTCTGAGTTTTAATTCAGAATCAGAACATTTCAATCAGAATTCAGGTCTGAACTTTAAGATTCAAGCCACAATTCTAATCAGACTTTTGAAAAAAAAGTCACAATTCTGAGATGTAATTCAGAATCCTAGGATTTAAATCAGAATTTTGAGGTAAAAACAGCTCAGAATTTAAATTGGAATTCTGAGATTCTGGTTAGAATTCTCCAAATAATGAACAGTTAGAAATCTTTGAGAAAGCTGAACTCTAAGCATCAACAGCCCTGACACCATATAATAATACTTGTATGTCTTGTTAGATATGTGAAAGTGTTTAGAATCAGTATGAAAACAGGCACAGCAATAATGAAGTCTTTACCCACCTTTAGAAAAATACGTCCTGACTTTTTTCCACAGCACCACATCATTGTTGAAAATGACACCCCTCCCTTCCATCCCGATACACTCCAGCCCAGCTTTGCTCCCAAATCGGGCAATGTAGTGGGGGCTCCTCAGAACATGATACACAGCAGAGGAGCTGGAAGAGGAGCCGACCGGGGGACTCATTAGGGTGTCATTGGATGAATTCTGGGCCAAAGAGCTTCATGTGAACAAACTTGCCTGCTCAGAATGATGGTCTCCTCGCCGTTAATCCAGACACGGACGATGCTGCCATACTTGTTGTTGTAGTAGTTGCTTGCCGTGCCGATGCCGGTCCAGATGAATCTGCTGTAGGAGAGGACCGGGCCCAGTCCTGCCAAGAAGGGGGGACCTGGAGGAGAGGGACGGGTACAGATGATCTGCTGTCATTGATACCAGGTCACTGCTCATATTGGCCATAACATTGTTATATTACTTTATCCCGAAATACTGGTGCATGTCGAAAAATTGTGATTTTTCATTTCAGGGAGTGAAATTGTGACGCATTCTAGAATAACTACGCATAAACTAGAATGTTTCAAGCATTTTACTGGTTCAATTTTGATGAATTTGATAACCTACATCTCAAAAAATAATAACAATAAAAAAAAAACCATCTCAAAATATTCTGATATTTTACAGTTACTGTACCAGTATAAGTCATAATCATCAAAATTACAAGAAAAAGACTTGACATATTTCCCTTTATTTGTAATGAATATTAACTTATCCATTTTTTTTTTTTTTTTACCTTTTTTAAGATGCACTACTATTCAACTTAGGTCTAAATTACCTGTATTGTTATGAAAAGGTGCAAATTACAGTACAAAACACATGAAGTAGATTTGCGCCTTGTTGCCTCTCTCTGTTTACAGTCAGTTGTACTGTACATGTGGATCCATACAGGTGATGTTACCGGGTATATGTGGCTGCCGTGTTTGGCTCCGGGTGGCGAAGATCAGCAGCAGCAGGAGCAGCAGGAGAAGCAGAGGGGTGGTCACTAGGGACACAGTTTCCACCGCCGACGGGGGGCCGACGGTGAGCAGCATCTCGTTCAGAAGCCCAACCTGTGCTCGTCCTCTGTCTCCTTTAACCACCAGACAGACCTTCTCATCCCTTCTAATTCTCCTGTCCTGCAGGGCTGACGTGTTACTGGGCACCGGGACACGTTAAAGCCAAAACACGCCCACACACAGCTTCACGATGGAACCACAGTGTTCCACGAGCAGGGGACAGATTATCTTACAGGTGCATTTTGTTGTTATGAGGAATTACAATGAATATATTGAATTCACAATCTGAAATTTGCGATGTTACTGATGAAATGTGAATATACAGTAAGTCCGTAAACTGCATCAATTCTCCCCTCGTGTCCTTATTGTTTAATACAATACAGAACGTTTTTTGAAGTTAATTTTTTTTAAGATTTGGGGTGACAGAATTATAAAACTTTTATTTTAACTGTGTCAGTGATAAAATATCCCATTTTTTCTACATTACTCCCACATTAGGACCCCATGTGAAAAGTGACCTTAAAGTCGAAATGGTGACATTAAAACAGAACCCTGAGAAAAAGTTTAAGTTTAAATTCACATCCTGAGGTTAAAGTCATAGTTCTGAGGAAAAAGTAAGTCACTTATAAGAAATAAGTCTAAATTCTGACGTTAAAGTCAGAATGCTAAAAGAAGAAGACAAACTTGAGATTAAGTCAGCATTCTGTGACACAGTCAACACTGAGTTTAAAGTCAAAGAAAGTCACTTCTCCGAAGAGCTAAATCACGTGTGAATACATTTGTTTGCAGTACTGCAACTGTGAAGAAAGATTTTTTTTTTGTGACTGAACACGACAAGATGACGGCACGAGAGAGAATTTTATAACCATGACAGAGTACAATAATACAGTGATGCATTGTAGCTCACCCACCTTGTTAAAGACCTTTAATTGAAATCTAAAAGTCATGTTTGTGAACATCGTGAATGATTAGATATTTTCACATATTCAAATCATTTAAGATGTATCTTAAAGAGTCTCCTTTTTTTTGTAATAATAATAAAAAAAATTCTTTATCATCAAATGATCAAAAACAAATACTTACCAATCTTGTTGTTCCCCCGACAGTTTAGAGTGCTTGTTTAAGGAAATGCAGGAATTCTTCTGCTGTGTCTTAACATGATCAGCATTCTCCTACCAAGTAAAATTGCAGCGATCCAGGTCTTTATAAGTCCCTGGTGCAGCCTTCACGTTGCCGGTTGCTTAGGAACTCTACCTCTTTGGGGTTACAAGTACCACTATATGTCAGGGCAGACAACAGTCAAAACGACAAAGAAGCTTCCAAAAGCACAATTAAAGGGGTTTTTTTTTCATACAAATGCAAAAACCTGCAGGTCTTTAATTGGTTGCACTCTTTTTTTAGACAGGCTTACTTTACATTTAGCTTTGCTCAAAAGAAAAGAAACCCCGCTGTCCGATTCATCCACCAATTAATCAGCTGGGTCAGACTGACCTGTGTCAAAGGGAGCAGGGATTTACTCAGTGGTTCCACAAAGGAAAGAGACGGATGGAGAAAAATAATGAAAGGCCTCTGCTGTTCCTCCGCAAAATAAAATCAGTGTGGATGCAAAATGAATTAAAAGGGAAACTGGTGGTATTGCAGCCCTTGTGCGGCTCTACAACGAGCTGTTCTTCGAGCTCCGGACAAATGAATTGATACTCTGTTGATCAACATGTTTCCCCCTCTCATCCCTCACTGTCGAATACTGAATATTTATGACCTGGAAACAGAGAAACTCAAGTGTTACCTGTCCACTGAGCACAAGCACTGACAGAGAGATGTGTGCAAGCATGAAAAACCAGCTTATCAAAAAGAGACTTAAGCGCACACACATGCGCATCCACGCAGCCGCGCACTGAAGGCGCTCTGAAAGCTCTTTTGTAGATCACAAAGAATGTTCCCCATTCCTCACAACTTATTCATCCCGCTTCCATGTAATGTCGTGCAGGGTGGCCTGGAAGCAATGCAGAGCTGGAAGAACACCAGAGAGATGAAAAGCGCCTCACTGTCTGCGGGATGTGTCATTGTTGAAATATGTCCATTCTAAATCAAGTCTGGCCTACCAGATCTGAACTGTTTCTCTGATGCCTGCTGTTGCATAACACATCCCATGCCCCCCCCCTCCTGGGTTTGACATGTTTATTCCTATCCTGTCTGCTCCACAGTGCACCTCCCATCCGACGGCTCATTTTTAAAATTTTTTTTTTTGGTCAGGTGATCAGATGTGTCACTTGACTTTCTGCTGCGGAGGAAGCAGGACATGCAGGAGCAGAGCGGGGTCCTGGTGGGCATGTGCGCCCTGCTGCTCCTGAGCTCAGCGGGCGTGCTGTACCTGCTGGTTCAGCAAAGACAGCTGGTGGAGGAGCTGCTCCGGCTGGACGCGCAGGTGCAGGCGCTGTCGCGGAGCTGCAGGCCGCAGGCGGGAGAGCAGCCGCCCGCAGGGGCCGGAGAGCCGAGGAGCCTCCACCGCAGCAGGAGACATCAGGAGGGCCCTGCGGCACCGAGGCAGGATAGGAAGGACGTGATGATGCTGATGACATACTCCATGGTTCCTGTAAGGCACCCAAATGCTTGAATGTAGCCTCTTTTTAATGAGGATATTGTATTTCACTGTAAAAAAAAAAACCCCAAAAACAAAAAAAAACAGAAAGCGTGAGTTTTTTACGAGAGACACCTTTAATGGAAGGATTTCCTCTCTTTTTTTCCCCGTTTGGGATTTAAAATGCGTAAAGTAAAGTGTCGACATGTCCGTTGGAAAGATTTAGAGGGCGTGAATGAATGTTTTCTGAATGGATAGTTTGAGGAGCTGCCTGCTCCTCCCTCAGCTGCTGTGTTTCTGAATGAGGGCAGTGACACACCAGTATTTTGCCAAAATAAAGGCTGAGAGGCTGAGAGGAATCTGAGAGGAAACCCCCAAATACTCAACATGTACAGAAGCAGAGCTGCGAGGATTAATCAGTTAGTTGAAAGAAAGTTAATCAACAACTATTTTGTGAATCAAATAATCATTTTAGTCTTGTTTCGAGTAAAAAATTTCCAACATTTGTTGATTCCAGCATCTTAAATGTCAGGATTTGCTGCTTTTCTTTGTAATTGCTGACAGTAAATGAAGAGTCCAACTGTCGGTTGGAATGAAGGAACAATTTGAAGACATCACTTTGGACTCTAAAAAACGTTATTTATAGAGTAAATGATTCATCATGACAGCAATTCATAAATTAATAAGTGATTAGAATAAGTGTTAGTTGCAGCTTCATACAGGAGTTTGAAAAAATGACAATCGTGTTTTAGATGTTGGAAACTGTGACATTATTGCTTCAACCACTACGTGAAGATTAGGATTCTTATACCGATGAAGTTCTACTAATGTGAATAACGTGAAACTGACACCTGAAGTCAGCTCTTGACAGCTGCAGATGTGTCACATCCGTGTTTGCATCCGCATGATTTAAACATTAAAAATTTGTCTTTGTTTTTTCTTGCTCTCAGGTAAAAGCTGTCATTGATCTGTGTAACAGCTCCAAAGCGACTTGTTTAACAGGTGCACTTCATCAATACTCACCATTCCAGCATGTTGTTTCTTTCGCGTGTTTTGGTGCTTTGATTTGTCCAAATTGATCTGTTTTGTTTTTTCCAGGCCCACCTGGACCACCAGGTAAAAAAACGGCACCTTTAATAAGCCTTATTATTTACTCTAACTAAACTGGACTGGTTACTACAGTTGCAGAACTTTTGCCCGGTAGGTTTGCCTGGTTCACCAGGACCGCAGGGCGCGCCGGGGCCCGAGGGAAGACGAGGAAGAAGAGGTGAGACATTTGTCTGAAATCTTTTCAACCCTTCCTGTAGACTGGCCCTGCACGGCAGATCCAGATCACAGGGATTCCTGTTTGACGGGACTGCTCGCATCAGAATTTAGGCCACTTTGTTGTTGTTGTTTTCCCATTTTTGAAAACCTAAGATCATGTAAGGGCAGGTTGTCAGGCAACACGTGGTCATCCTGTTTTCAGTTTAGACTTCCATTTTCACCTTTGGACTAATGACGATACGTGTCAATGCCCAGGATCCCCTGGTGAGAAGGGAGAACCAGGTCCCAAAGGAGACCCTGGGCCTCCTCGACTGAAAGGCGACACCGACACCGACATTCTCATCGAGGGTGAGAAATGAAAACATCACTAAACCTTTAAAAATCTCACTGTGTCCAATATTTACATGTATGAGTTTGGGGGTTCCTCATACATTTTCAGCACAAAATTACTCAAACACTTCTCACTACGAACCCTGACAGGTTAAGATAATAAACAAACTGAACACCAACTTTTACTCACTTTGTGTTGAATTTATTGTATTCTCCAACTTTAATTTGAAGTGTCCCTAAACTTAAAATGTATGAATTTATGTATTGGCTTTTAGGCTAAATTCACTGAATAGGTAAATATTACGTAAATAATGAATGTAGTACCCCACATTAATACCTTCCTGTTCATCACTTATTGTTGTTGTAAAGAGCTGAAGTCATTGATCAGCCTCTCATTTGTAGCTGCTGTTTATTTGAAGGTCCTCCTGGTCCACCTGGTCCTCCTGGTCCTCCTGGTCCTCCTGGTCCTCCTGGTCCTTCTGGTCCGCCTGGCCCTGCTTGTCACTCTAATGACGTGAGAAACGAGACCATCAGAGCAGACGTCCCTCAAGCCAGCGTGCTGATGGGTAGGAGTGTCCCCTCAGACACAGCTCCATGTTCCTCCATGACACGTTTGCCTTCCGTCACATGAGATTCAGTCCGTTAATTTTGTTGTATATGAATTATATTTCCCAGCATGAAGCTAATACGTTGGACACAATATGTCACCAGTTTCTCCAGTTTTACGTTACGCTGGTGATGTCATTTGGAACCACAGACTAAACCTAAGCAACCAGGCAAAGAAATATCAAGCAGGCATAACTCAGTTTACAGTCTCAGCATCAAAAACCTGACTAGAAGGCATTCAGAGAGTGGAAACATTCACTCACCAGCACTAAATGCTCACCATTCAAGGTCATTTGTCTTTTTTCCTGTGAGCTCATGTTTCAGCTTCCTACCAGACTGTGGTATTGTGTTTGGGAATTTCCTAAATTGGATTTTTAGATCAAGGTTATTTGGTGCAAAAAAAGATCACATGCTGGTGCCACTTGACTGGTGGCACATGAACTGCAGTCAGCTGGTTCTGACTATGTAGCCAGTGCTGAATGACACCAGTTGGACCTCTTTATGTCGATTCATACAGGATCTGTCAGTGACCTTGACCTTTGACCTTGAAAGCCCAAAAGTTAATCATCTGTAGCCAGTGCTGTCAGCTACAAAATGACACCAGTTAGACTTCTCTAATTCAATTCTTTGTGGAGTTATGGTAGTTATGATAGAGTTATGGAGTTATGATATAATGAGCTGTAGGTTGGGCTAAGACATGAAAATTTATGAAAATTTTATAGAAATTAGCCCGGGAGTATTTTTTAATCTCGAAAACAAACAAAAACCAACGAACTGACATGGTGAAAACATAACTGAATCCAGCTTCATCAGCAGAGGCAGTTAAAACCAAACTGATCCGAAAGACGAACACATGAACAGTGCAATGAGAACTACTTAAAATGACAGAAAAAGTTATTTGAGAATGAAATATTTAGTTATTTAAAATCCCAGTTTTTGAAGGTTTAAAGTAAAATGAATAACAAAAGTTAAGATTCGATTAATTTCTGCTTTTACTCCGTTCTCAATCTTAGATTTGCCTCCTGTTCTGACCAATGAGACCTTCAACGAAACCAAGGCAGAGAACATCAGCAGCTCCACAGTTCACACGGCTGGTAGGAAGAAATTCAGCATTATAAAAGAATTGTCTCTCTATGACTGTAATGTTATACAATAATGAATAAGCAGTGGTGGGATAAAAATGAGTACATTTATTGTTAGTACAAATCCGAGTTACTGGAGTTGTTTTTTGATGGAATTTGGTGGTTTTGGCCTCGCAAATGTAAAGATTCGTTGCTTTCCTCAATAAGTTTGATTCATTTGTAATAAACTTGAGGTTTGTAAAAATATGCAAAATTCTCTGCAAAGGTAAAAACAAACCTTATCACAAGAAGTAAAAAAGGAGAGTCTCTCAGAAAAGTCTCACCGTGCTTTTTTAAAGTGTTACTCAAGACAACCTGATACAGGACAACTGCATGACGGTCACATCATCGCCTTCAGTGCAGCCAATCAGAGTGCATGACTGAAACAGGAAAGGGAAGCACCGAGGTGAATAAATGATGAACTGATAACCTTGATTGGACAAAACAAGCATACTGTGAAAACAAGCTAGTTGTTTAACTTGAAAAGTTAGTTCAAATCACCAAACATGAAAAGACAAGTTCATTAAATTAAATTTCATTGTATTTTGTATTTTGTGTATATTTTAAAGCTAACTCTAGATGTTAGCGTTACAGGCTAAAGTGAGCTAGCTAGTTTTTTTTTTTTTTAAATGTGAGAAAATATCTTTACTACAAGGGTCACTTCCGTCTCTTTGTTCATTGTGATTACATATTGTGACATATTAAAACATAAAGACATATTATATTTCTTTTGTGGGCTCATATTGTATTTAAAGTAAAAAAAAAAAAAGAAAATCGTAATTCATATA
>KV751338.1:5729802-5750827 GCA_001698575.1 Mola mola
TATATATTTATTACAATGTCTTTTGTTTAAAAAAATGTTGATCCAAAATTCCAAAGGAATTACCCATATATTTCATATACGGGTATTCAATATATGTACATATATTTATATTATATATTACATGATACATTATTAATATATTTGCATATGGGATTCGTTGCAGTCTGATGCAAAATGTTTAAAAACATAGCTCAACCTCAATCCAACAATAAAATGCTTTCATATGAATGCATGATTAATAAACGTCTAATAACAGTTAAGTGTATGATCACTGGGGCCATTCTTCCTCTGCTATTTTTAATCCTTAAATTGCACTTTCCTGATCCTACTTAGATGTGTTTAAGATTTTAAACACGGGACCTACTTGCAATCAGCCCAGTAGTTTTACTTGGAGGAGCTGACAGAACACTTCCTCCATCACTGTGATTGATGCATGAAGATTTGAAACTCGCTTTCATTTCCACAGAATTACCAACACAGCCACAGTCAGCCGATGGAAGCAGAGAAGTACTGAACCTGGCTCACCCTGAAAAACTAGACACAAGTAAGGAATCTGGATGGGGAATTGCATTTCCAGACCTAATATTGACCCTATAAACCACAAGTTTAACCCAATATTTTGCCTTTTATCTTCTAGAAAGGGTTCATCCACCGGACAGTAACTATATCTCCAATGATACCAACATGGAGAACGTTACAGAGGCACCAATTAAACTGTTAACAGGTGCTAACTGGGTTTTGAATTATAAATAAAAATCAGTTGTATTATAATTAAAAGTGCTACAACACAAAATTAAACATTTTATTATTTAGACCTTTTTCTTCCAGACCTGATTCAAAGCAGTGAAACGTCGAATGACGGAGAAAATGTCACTTTTGATATGGAAAATGGTAAGAAACTGTTTCTTTGTTGTTTGCTTAAGTCAAATTGAACATATACAATTTTGTTTACAACCATTTTGAGGGCAGAAAGCATGACAGACAACTGATATTGATCAATTTCACATTTGTTGCAGGTAAAATCTTACACTAACACATCATTTGGAATGAATGACCACATACTGACTGGTTCAGCTGTATTTTCTGCAGAGCTGGTGTCACCTCGTCCAGACAACAGATATGAGACGTGGACGGAAACCAGCAGCGAAGGTGTCTGGGAGGCACCGGACGCCTCATTCACAGGTTGGAGATCCTGGAAGCCAAATGTTTTTGTGTTCTTAATGTCAACCTTCACCTCATGAAAGCTTCCTTTCCACAGCGTCACCGACATCACATCCCACTCGTGATGACAGAGACATGATCAGCGTCACTGAATCTGAGGAGGCTCAAGACACACGCAAGGAATCTGGTATGAGAAGCCATCTCACTTCACTTTTTAATCCCACAGCCCTTCTTAATCAGAAAATAATGTAGAAATACGACCATTTCTGACCTTTTTCCAATGCATCTCAAGAAAACAGAATACTGCGATTTTTCAGTGTTATTTACGAAACTGAACATTTCATGTAATCTAGACTTATTACATGTAAGCTAAATGTTTTCAAGCAATGCTGTACAGTTTTAATTCTTATAAACACAGCCATTCAATTCAAAAATATTATAGAATTTTCCACTGTGACTGTATAATCCAATATTATCAAAATGTATCAAAACGTATTTCAATTCATAATGAATATAGTTTACATAAAAGTTAAACTTTTTGAATCAAATTATACAAAACAAACTTTTCTACAATATTCTAAAAATAATTTTTGGAATGTACTAGTAGGCGGGTATTTATTTGTAAAAACTTAAATACTTAAAAATTCAATACAATATTCGTGATTTTTTGTTTAATTTTAATTTAAAGTCTAAAATCAAAAATGCATGAATGAAGACACAGTATAAGAAAATTCAATCATTTTTATTCGTGCATTCTCGCTGACAGTATGCAAAGTTAAGTTTAAAACCATGTATAAAATAGTCCATTTTGAGCAAAAGTCACAATAACAAAAATGCAGCTGAATATCAGTGGTATGTATTAAAAAAAAAAAAAGTTCTTGTCCTGCAGTAAAATGTCCCCTGTGATTGGTATATTTTTGTGTTATTTATTTATTTTTGTATTTAAATAGTAACATGCAACCATGGCTGCCCCATAAATGTCCTGAAAATGTAGTAAAAAATAAACAAAAACAACATCATATGTCCCTATTAAATGAAGTATTCTGCAGTAAGAACAATCTTTACTACAGAAAACATATTAAACTCACCACTTTTTCCCCTCGCAGAGTCAGTGTCATATCGTAAGAACCTCGTCCACGGCGCCCTGAACCACTCCAGCACAGAGAACGTGACAGAATCATCACAAGGATTATCAACAGGTAGGAGACAGTCTGTGTTGAATTATGGGGTTTGCAACCAATCACCATGGTGATAATGTTTCATTTCATTCTACAGCTGCTGACCAAAACAGTGACGCCTTCAACAACAGAAGCTTTACTGATACGCTCTTTAAAAGTGAAAGTGGTGAGGAACTTTATGGTGGAAAGTAATAATCTAATATATTTTAGCCTCGTTGCATGTAAATTAAAATGTTGATAATTATGGCTTAATTTTTGGGGATTATCTCAAAATATTGGAATATTTAGGTTAAAACCGTAAGCATCAAAATTAGAACAAAAGGTTTAATACATTTCACTTTACATTACAGTTTAACTTTGTGATTTGATTTATGAAAAAAAAACCTTTCCACAATATTCTATTTTTTTATTGGTACTAACAGATTCATGTTGAGTTTTATGAGGAAAGGGAGGAAAATATAACTTTTTTCGGTTATTATTTCTTTGGACTCTTCATGTTTAAACATATTGTCATAGAAATAAGCAGTTTATGCTTTTTTTTTTAAATGAAATGTTGTTTCTGATTCAATACTTCATGATATTTGATGACTGTACCATCTATCCAAGCTGAATCTGACTTTCCACAGAACCTCCAACACCACAGCCAGGAAATGATAGCAGAGACGAATCAAATGTTACTGACAGCAAGGAAATACCACAAAGTTCTAGCGTAGAATCTGGTAAGAAACTGTTTTGTCTGGTTGGAGCGCTTCATTGTCAGACTAAAATGTGATATTTTATTTACAGGTGAACCCTGCTTTTATTTTTTTATCTTCTTTTCTCTTTGACGATCAGTATTAGTTCATGTGGACGACGGCCACGACATCTTTAACGACACTAACTCAGAGAACGTTACAGAGACCCCAAATGGTATCAAACGTGTTTTGAATTATTAGTTACATCCTCTTGTATCCTAATTAAAGGTGCTGCTCATTGTAAATCAGTTGTAAATGTTGCATATTGTCTTGTTTCACTCTGCAGCTCCTCTCTCTTCAGACCTGATTCAAAGCCGTGACTCCTCCAATGGCCGTGGAAATATTAATGATACTCTCATGAAAAGTGGTAAAAAAAATATTGTATTTATCGCCTTTAGTAAAAATATTGACTAGTTTACGTGTATGGCTTTTTAGAGCTGGGGTATGTAGTTTATATTTGGCATCATTGGGAAAAAAGTCCACAATAACCTTTGAGAATATTGTAATTAAAGTGGTCTGAAAAAAGAATAGTCTTCTGCACCTCCTCTCTGCTCTGCATTCAGGCTTTACTTTTTGGCCAGTCACGGGTCATGTCAGACAGAGGGTGTTTCCGATTGGTTGTTCTGCAAAGGTAGACGTGCGTGCACGTCGCCATTGATGGTGAAAGGCCAATACAATGGTGGACATTCCAGCGGGCAAAGTTGCCCTTCCAGAATTATAAACAACTGCACAGCAAAGCAAGCCAATAAAAGGAGGAGCGACATGTCTAAGTGACTATCTTGATGTGCGGGGCGGAGCTACGGAGCAGAAACAGGGAGGGGAGGTGGAGCGCAGTTGCTTCCACTGAGTCTCATACTTGATTCCGAGTTGTTACAAACACCAGCTTTAAGGCTCGTGTATAAAAACTCTCATCAAGAGCTATTTTTAGTGACTGAGAGTATCAATTGACTGATCTCTTTATTGATTTATTGCACATTTCTTCTCAGGACAATGTTATAAAATCTGCCTGATCAATATAATACAAGCAAAAGACACTAAGAGGACTTTCACTTTATAAAAAACAAAACAAAAACAAAACAACATTTTAAATCCAATACCTTTGTGTTTTCATTTCATCAAGACGACAGCCAGGACATATTGAATGATACCAAACAAGAGGAAGCTACAGCGGCACCGATCAAATTATTCACAGGTACGGTTGGTTGAATAACTTACAAACACTCACTCTCATTTCTATTTTCTGTTTATACCATATAATCATATAGTATATATATTTATTTTACAGCTACACCTTCTGTAAGCCAGGCTCAAACTTGGAACCCCGTCAACAACACTAAAAACATGGATGCACCCATGGACATTGGTAATTAAAAAAAACAAAAACTTGTCCAGGTATCAGTGTTGACTTTGTCACATTTACATTTTTTTTTTTTTTTAATTTCTCTGTCAAAATCAGTCCATCATAAAAAATCTGATTGCAAATTTTTCCTGTCCCCTAGCAGAATTAACTTTTACTATATTCTCTTTAATTGAGAAATAAAAAATTAAAAGGGCCTTTTTCTTTTTCATTTCCTTTTAGACTCTTCGTATCTACTCCAGACCGACGAGAATGTGACGACCAATGAAATATTGAAAAGAACAGGTTAGAACACTTTGATGAGGATGTTTAGAAGGCATTATGGGAGCAGTCATATTGTATTATACCTAGAACCGTAATAATTAATCGATTGAATAGAAAGAAAATTAATCGACAACTATTTTGATAATCAAAAAATCCTTTCAGTTTTGTTTCGAGCAATAATATCAAACATTTGTTGGTTGTTGCTACTTAAATGCCAGGATTTGCAGCTTTTCTTTTTCATTTCTGGCAGTAAATGAAGATTCTTTGGGTTTTTAACTATTACTTTGAAAACGTCGCTTTGCGCTCAAATAATGTGATGCACATTTTTTTTACAATTTTTTGACAATTTACAGAGTTTAATGATGAATGTGATCAAAATAGAGCTATCTGCAAAAATCATCTTGAAAGGAAATTAAAAGAGAAGAGATGGGTCTTTAATGGAGATACAAACTGTTCCACAGGCGAGCAACAGCATTTTGGACCATGTGCAGGAGTCGGTTGGAAGAGTTACAGTAGTAGAAATAAAGTCACCCTCTCTAGATCTTCAGGAGGGAGATAGGCCTTTATCCTCGCCATGAGTCTCAAGTGGAAGAGATCCGCTTGTTGAATTTGTAAGCACTGTCAAAATAAACAGCAAGACTTCACATACAAGTGGATGACAGAGTCTAGGGGGGTCAAAGATGTCCACAACCAGCTGTTCAAGTCCTCTTGACAAGTTACAAACAAGAGGTCGACTGATAGCACTTATGATACTTTACTTTTGTTGAATGCTTATGGTTGGTCTGTATTTTACTCAGGGTGCAGGGTGAAAGGAGTTAAGTGTTCGGAAAAAGCCACCAGAATGCGGAGCACTTTCGGAGCCTGGATGTCGGACGCGTCGCAGCAGGACGACGGTCGATACTGGCTGGCTCAGCACTTCTCAGGTGATTCTCATCGTGACCACAAGTGCGCCGCCTAAGATTTGTGTGTAATTCAACACAGAAACTTTGTGCGACCCATAGGTCGACTTCTGATGGTGCACGGGAACATATCGAGCATTCAGGATAAAAGTAACCAAGTTCTGGACATCAGGAAGTTCTACCAGGGCTGCGGTCATGTTGTTTACAAGAAGTCACTGTACTTTCACAATGGTGGAACAAACAGACTAATAAAGTAAGTTTTGAAGTCATGTAACACGGGCATTTTTTACTCTTTAACTGACCCATGATCAATATTTTGCAGATTTGACCTGAACACCTGGACATCAAGCACTTTGATCATGGCGAACAGCAGATATCGCAACCTGACTTACCTCTTCCACAACTCCAAAACGTACTTCAAGTTTGCCGTGGACGAAAACGGCCTGTGGGTCATTTTTGCTACAGATGCTGATGACGATATAATGGTTGCGAAGCTTCATCCAGACTCCTTCTCTGTGGAGTCCGTCATTAACACCCACTACCCCACGACCAAAGCAGGAAATGCTTTCATTGTATGCGGGGTGCTGTATTTTACAGACGACAAAGACAGTAGAGTGACATATGGCTTTGATTTAACGACAGAGAGTCCACAGGATGCGAGTTTCAATTTGAGACCAGCCAGTGGCATCTTGTCAATGCTGTCGTATTATCCAAACAAGAAGCTTTTGTATATGTGGGACAACAGCAGCGTGAAAACCTGCAAAGTTAAGGTCAATCTATACTAAAATAACTGCAAAACTTGTACCAAAGCAATAAAAGATTTTTTTAACCTCAGTTGTTTTTCATCAATTATGATTTTCAAAAAACACACTGGTTTTTCCACGCTGGACATAGTTTGCAATAAATGTGTGGCCTGCATAATCGTCCTTCTACAATATATGACCTATCGAAACCATTCAGCATTTCCAAAATGTCAATATTAGTCAAATTGTATCTTGTTTTGTCCACTTTTCAATTATAATGCAATTATAAGTGTCTGAAACAATCAAGTTTGTATAAAAAAGTTTGAATGGCATTCACACTATGAAATTCTACTTCGGTATACTTTCACTTACGAGTGTGAATTGTACTTTTACAATGTCGTGGACTGTTAAAGTTGTATTTAGGTGTTTGAAATCTTAAACCTTCTTGATCGAACACAGTTTTCAGCCTTTGTCTGAGTTTACCGTTGGTGCATATTGCGCCTCTCACAGTGATGTCATCACTAGAGTGGCAGCTGACAAAAATGAAGACTAAAGATTTTGTCGTTAACTTGTCACAACTCCCACAAATTCCACTCCTCATTTATTATACTACAAATGTATTTGTACATGAGCTGGTACTTGTAAAAAAAAAAAAAAAAAAAAAAAAAAAAAAGGGTTTCACCAGACATACACTTCGCACTTGGGAGCAGATTTCTTCTCATTTGCTGCACTTATTTTCACTCAGAAAAACTGGAAGGAATGTTGAACTTGTTCTTTATTTTCTCAATCTTATGGTCAGGTTTTTTACTTTACCTACACAAGTTAGGAGGAGCGTCTCAGGATGCTCACAGTGTTAGTTCAACAAATACAACCTACAGTTTTTCTACAAAAATCACATTTCAAGGGCTGAACTTAACAGTTCTGCATGTTTGTTAAACAGCAGGCAGTGTCAGTCACATTTGAAGAGCTGTTATTGATGGGCTAATTTAAACCAACCGTAGGTTCCACTGTTCTAATCCGTGGATTGTTTTCACATCACATTCACACATCCTTTTTCTCATGATTAGGTCTTCTAATTTCTCTCTCTCTCTCTATTAAAATTACTTTGATCGTTCATTTTAGACAGTATTTAGAGTTAAAGTCTAGCTTTTTGAACAATTTAGCTATCTGCGCTGCCACTGTTTACATGTCAACTTACATTGTGGCTCATAACTTTTAAGGCCCCTCATTTCATATTCCTGCAGTTCAGCAAATGCTTTCCTCAGTTTGATTTTAGCATGGAGTATCTGCATGCATTTTTGCCAGAAAATGCAATTTTTCTGGTTAATTCATGTAAGTTAATTACAGACAATGTGATTCCATGAACTACTGATCATCGGTGATGGAATGTATTTTGCATTTATTGCAATAAAAAAAAGATTCTGATAATCAAAACAATGCCAAATATCATCATTCCATTGACCTATAGAATACCATATAGTGCATACAGTACATCTAGTATATGAGGTAGTAATATCAATAGTAGTAGTGTATGTAGTATACATACAACAAATACATCAAAATTAAGTTTAACTTGTATGATTAAGTACATTTATTACAAAAAAATAACTTTTAATATCAGAAGTATATTTAATACCAGATACTTTCAGACTTTCATTCCAATAGTATTCATAAGGGTGACTATGTAACCAACTTTTACCAAAGTCATTTTTTTCAACATTATATCTTTATTTCACTCCAGTTTGAGTTTTGTGTACTTTTTACAACACTGTTGGGCATAAAATATCAATATGACCAATAGCGATTTATAACAAATTGTGCTGGTCACAAATTTACGAGGACAGTTAAATGCAACATAATAATTCTGGACATTACGAGGACCACTTGAACGCACCTAGGGTCGTTGCCGTAACGCCCCCTGCTGGATTAGTCGATCTCAAAGAATGTGGCCTAGTTCGTAACGGCAACGTTACATCACTCTCGGTGTCCTAGGAAATAGCGGGCTTGAGGAGCCAGCTCGTCCCACTTCCTGCAATAGGCCCTGTGACATTAGTATGACACACTGACCTGTCAAACAAAACAGCGAGAGAGCCGCAGTGACTTAACAGTTTTGGTTTTTCGAAGTGGCCGTACAGACGCGACCGATTTCAACGTGTCCCGTGAGTAAAAAAAAAAAAAAGTACCATGATCGTTGCTTGTTTTTATCCCATGTACTGGTGTAAAATGTTAAAAATTTAGCGTTTATGTTCTCATGTTTTGCCTACGTGACTAACTGCTAGCATCGTTGTTTATCTGTTTCAACGTCGCTAGGTGGAAGCCCCTCGGCTAAGCCAGTGTGCAGCATTTGCTGCCTGTCGGACCAGAGACGTCATCTCCACGGGCGAAACCGCTTGACACCCCGGGCCTAGCTTAAGCAGTTAGCAAACATTTGCCCCTTTATTTAACCCTGCGCGGCTGCGGTGTTTATTTTGCTAGTGAGTATTAGCATCGTCGCTAATTAATATGTTACCGGTGGTTTGTGCAGATTTATCTCTACAGCAGCAAGCAGCTCTTCAGAGCACCCTGACCAGAAAACGAGCGGCTCTGCTAATGCTAACAGTGACGTTGAAGTTATGAAATACTCTAGCCACCCACTCCCCCGCAGTGCCCCGCGTTAACCATATGTTTGTTTTCAGGATTCCGAGACAAAAGACGAGTTATGTCCTGTCCGTGCACATCGGCTGCCAGGTTGTTCCTAAACACTGCTCACAGAGGTGAGAACGGAACAGTACGCACCCTTGTCGCTGGACAGCACTGAATAACACTGTGCTGTTTGCTGCAGACCGTGAAGTTGGTCTCCTGCTAATCCAGATTGCTGTTTGTCACGGCGGTCTTGTCGTTTAGGCAGCAGGTGTAAAGTCACATACCATTTCTAGTAACTTTAGCTAAATTAGCATTGGCACACAGTTTCTAGAATAAGAACACACGATTAAAAAAAGCACACAATAGTGTTATGTAGCAACGGCTGAGCTAACTTGTTCCATCTAACAGCCTATCCATGGACAGCCATGGACTTTAGGCACATGTCTATGAAGTGTTGTTAATCAGTTACTCATTTGAACTGTAGTTAAACAAGAATCACCAGCAGTTGTGACGTTTGCATTGTTTTGCTGTGGGAGTGTGTCCTGAATATTCAGAATAATATGAATACGTAAACAACTCCTCTAAACTCATTAAACGCGAGTTCTTTGGTGTTGTTGCAGGACTGTCGTGTTCCCGGATGCAGTTGTATTCACCGGGTCGCCAGGGGTCTCGAGAAACTCAATTACCATTCTTGGTACGGATGAGGCCGTTTTCAGAGACGGCTGTCCGCTATGGCTCTAAAGACGGGACACCAAAGGACGGTGGAAGCGACGGTGGAAAGGTACTCTGTTGGAGTATAAAACCTAATTAGGTCCCATACAGGCAGAATTGGGCCCTCACCGAACTCTGTCTGATGCTGTGTTAGTCTTTGTTTTAACTGACTCTCATGTTTCCACAGAAAAGCATCAGTGAAGGGAAGAGACTATCTTCCTCTGGAGGATCAGGCAAGGGGGGAAGCCAGCTCCGCTGCCCTAAATGTGGAGATCCTTGCACACATGTAGAGACTTTTGTATGTGAGTAAACTTCTGATATACATGTACAGATAGAATGTTTATGTTGTATACAAAACACATGCGAAACGTTATACCAAAAGAAGCACATGTATTTGAATGAGGCGTTAAGGTACCTGGGAAAACACATCTGTTGGTAAAGGTCAGTTGGTGCTCTAAAAATATGATAGAAAAGAAAGACGTGTTATGACACAAGACTGTCTCATATTGTAATATGTTATCGTACAGGGAATAAGTTGCACTGTTAGAAGAAATGAGGTCGACATTGTTCATGCCATTCAGCATGGATGAGAACGTGAAGCACAGTGCCGCAGCAGATCACAAATAATCATTTAAATGGGATGATTCTGTGTTGAATTTTCTTCACAGCATTACAACAGCTTTTACACTTTTCTGTGGGACCAACTGTTCTGGCAGTAGATCGGTGTGATATTTAGTAAGAATTTTAAGTTTAGTTTAAGTATTTAAGTCAACTGAAAACTGTATTTGTTTTTAAGATAGTCCCTCGTTTGTTTTGGATCTGGGGAACTGTTCTTGTGCACTGCGGTCAGATATACCCAAACATTGATTACAAATATATAGATTTTTTTGGGGGGTGGGGTGAAAGCCTCAAGAGTTGCTCCAAATTAGTCGGATCCGAATACATTTTTAGTGAATTAATTTAGTCTTGTTTTTTTCGCTGAAGGAAGAATTTCTCTTAGTTGGAAAATTTCCAATGAAAAGTTAAAACATTACCATTAATTGACCTAAGTTTAGTCATCGAGTCTGAGAATGTGCTCTCGCACGGCACCTCTTTCATGTCATGTGAAATACGGCCTAAGGTAAAAACTTAAAAATGATCTGAGATTAAGTCACAAGTATAAAAGGAAAAAATGTAAAAGTACTCTTTCTAGGCTCTGGATGTCAGTCTATATAGTGACATATTAAGTTGTTGCACTATATTTGTTTTCCATCTATTCAAATGTTGACACAGTATATAAATAATTCTTAACAACAGCTTGAGCCATCTTGAACACCAACATGACATAAATGTGAAGCGGGTACACAGGCAAGAACATGAAAACTCTATGAGGTTGCTGTAGTGAAGTGATGTAGTGTGTACCCATAAGTAAGCAGGTAAGCCTAGTTTATGATAATACAGGACATTGATAATAATCTGAAACCTGAGAATAAGAGTTACACCAGACTTTGTGATCAAATGAAATTTGGATTTATGTGCTCTCTCTTTATGTGTGATGCGGATATCTTAGGTCCGAGTGTCACTCATCTTAAAAATCTGCAACCTTGAAACTTACACCGTAGTTGGTAGTTACACCATGAAAGTATATTTCAAACTGGTTGTGAAATAATTTGCAAAGTAGTTGTGTTCCGTGTGTTGTGTCTTTTGTAGCATCAACGCGATTTGTCAAATGTGAGAAATGCCATCACTTTTTCGTGGTTCTGTCTGAAACGGACTCCAAGAAGGGGCTAAACAAAGAGCCCGAATCTGCTGCGGAGGCAGTGAAACTGGCCTTTGCACAGAAACCTCCCCCTCCTCCCAAGAAGGTGAGACATTACAGCAGGAAATGAAGTTTCATAACATGTTTTCAAATGAGCCTTTTTGAAGTGAAGTCTGTGTGCTTGTGTACTTTTATTCTGAAATGAAGCGTAAATAATTCTTTGCTTTTTCAGATATATGCTTACCTTGACAAGTACGTTGTTGGCCAGTCATATGCAAAAAAGGTGTTAGCGGTTGCAGTATACAACCACTACAAGCGCATCTATAACAACATTCCTGCCGGAAGTCGACAGCAGGTGGAAGTGGACAAACAGCCGTCTCTAACCCCTCGTGGTCAGTATTACCCTTGTCCATCCATTTAACTTCCTTCTGCAGCTTGTAGGTGTAACAACTGTCCATGTTCTGCTCATTTTAAACAGCCATTCTATCCATTTATTCATGCAGTATCCCCTAATCAATTGCACATTGTGGAAAATAGTGTAGTAGAAAGAGCAGCAGAGACAACAAATGGAGGGGTAATTTCCAATCCATATAGATTATATGGCACAATATACATTTTTAAAGGTTTTTTTTTTTCTTACGTGTGATTGCTAAAAATTAATACTTGCACGTGTTGAAATTTGTTATATTTAAGCAATGAAAATTTATTCTGCAACACAAAGATATTATCACTAATCAAGAGCCAATTTAATTCAACTCGAATCATAATCTGTATTATTTGGCATTTGTTCAATGATTGTCACTCAGCTGTATCAAAGATTTTCTTTCTCTTGTAGGACTGCACTTTTCATCTTTTCATAAATGATAAAGATTAATGATAATATTGATGTGAGTACTTTCATCCTCCCTGTAGAGCTAGAGATGAGAAGACGAGAGGATGAGTACAGATTCACAAGTAAGTAATTAGCTCGTTTTAGTCTTCATATTTGTCAGGGACGTCTTTTAAAAGTAGCAACACTTAAAGCACCTTTTATTTTTAATGATTTGTTCAAATGCCAAAATGTACAGACTTCGGTGGCTCTGTAGTTAGAACTTTGTGATACCTTTTCCTGGGAGATATTTATGTTCCTCCTTGGATGTAAGTTGAGGATATACAGCTTCAGCTCTGGAACAGAAGCTTGCAAGGAGGCCAGACGGAAAGATAAAGTCGCCTACTGACCTATATTCGCATCTGCAGTTTCGCTATTCGCAGTCGGGCTCTTATCATGGGCTCTTTGGTAACTCCGGGCTGGCACAAAGTGGGGCACGTTTATTTTTAGCCTCTGAATGCAAACTGTTACTGTGTACCGTCGGACACATCAGCAGGTCACTGCTTTAACTCGTACAGCAGTTCAAACTGAAAATGTTGTCTTGTGAAATACGGCTCATAGAGAAGTTCAAACTTGTCCGTCACCACTGACTTTGAGGCTTTTCTTGCTTTTCCAGAGCTGCTGCAGATCGCAGGGATCAGCCCTCATGGAAACGCTCTGGGAGCGTCCATGCAGCAACAGGCGAGCCAGCAGACCACTCAGGAGAGGAGGGGCGGGGAGGTCCTGGACTCCACACACACTGACATTAAACTGGAGAAGAGCAACATCATCCTTCTAGGTCCAACTGGCTCAGGTTAGCGTTGTGTCAGCAAAGTGTAGCCGTAATTCTGCACAGTGGCACTCGGACTGCCAAATTTGCATTTTTTCATACATACCAATCTGTCTTGCCAAAGTAACTTTCATTATGATTCCTCTAATTTTCCATAGGAAAAACACTCTTGGCACAGACGCTGGCACGATGTCTGGATGTTCCCTTTGCAATTTGTGATTGCACCACGCTCACTCAAGCTGGGTACGTGGGAGAAGACATCGAGTCAGTTATTGCCAAACTGCTGCAGGATGCCAACTACTCAGTGGATAAAGCACAGCAAGGTGGGCAGAGTGACAAAATGCAACAGTGCAGTAGTTTCCCATGTTTGAATCATATCATATGTGTCTTTTGTTACCACAGCATTATTACACAGAAGTTGCATTCTGTTCTCTCCCCTTCTGTGGTATTTAAAATTAGTATGAAATCAAATATGGACATCATGTCTCATTTAAGTGCTTAATGTTTTAGATTTTGAGGGTCTCTTCTGAAACCAACGCATGCAATGCACTGATGATTGAAATAGAAGTTTTTAATGTAGTAGGATAAAAAAAAAAGCTGAAAGGTGTATTTCCATAAGCTCATTTTTATGGACACTTTTGATTTGCTCACAAAACACTTGAAAAGAAACATAGAAAATAAAAAAAAAAACAACTTAATATAGCTTAAAAGTTTTTACACTTGAGGGAGGAGGGAAAGAAGGCGCAACAATAGAAAGTAAATGCGAGTAAGTGAAATGGAAGTAAATAAAAGATGACGTTTACAGATCGCTTGACTTCACCCAACTCACCCAGTTTCCACTACAGGGGAGGAGCAAGGGCAGCATTGGCAGTTAAAAAGCACATCTGTGGCAGCAGTGGTTGTAGTATTTCCTATGTCCATTTTGTGTTATTGTTGCAGTTGCCTTTCCTCTTCTTCTATGTTTATTTAGGTTGGACCTTTTTCTGTGGCAAAGAAATTTTGCCACCTGCTGGTTATCTTGGTGAACTAACTCCTACTAGTTGCCTAACATCAGTGGGTGGACACACACATAAATACACATTTCTCTTACAATTTTTGGAAAATTAGGTTGAAATTTGCAGTAAATGCCAAAGAACAACCCCAGCTACAGACAAGACAGTTGTAACTGTAAGACACGAGTCTATAGTTTGAAACCAGCCATTCAAGTCCGACCTGACCTTCAGAGACAAGATCTCTGTCCTTCATTATCCAACATGCAGGGTAACACAGCATAAAAACATGTGCCAGCAGCACATTCAACAATTTAATAACTAAATAAAGAAAAGAAGTGAAGCATAATGTTAATTTTGAAACAGCAGTCCTATATGCTGTTCCCAAGTGTACATGATGAGAGAATCTTGCCAAAAAAAAGTTGTCCCTGAGTTGATACAAACTCTATAAAAAGGGAAACGTAGGAATCGTATTGAAAACATTAGGAAAACCTCTCAGTGAGATTCTGCCCGTGTAAGGATTAAATGTTTACTTTTTACATTAATCACTGTCTTATTCACCTACAACCATATTTGAAGTTGCACATTTACAATATTTCGCTCTGGTTTCCATTCCTTACACGGCTGAGGAATGTCTTATTGGCTTGTTGTGAGCAGTCCTACAAGCAGGAAGGAAACAGGAAGTGGTTACATCAACATGGGATCAAACTGGGTTTAACAAGTAAACATCAGTTTAGAACAAGGTAGCTTAATAGTTTAATTAAAAAGGACAGTGAAGGGACAGCAGCCAAAAAGAGAAGTTGTCTCATGAGTCTGTGTATTGGTAAAAATTGGCTAATTCAGTATAAATCACAGTAGTAGTGTTATGATTCATTATATACGTTTTTGGTTTTTTTTTAATCTAATTTTAGGAAAATTCAGAACATTGATCTGCATTTGTATTTATTGCAAACAAGGTGTTCTGTTTGCAGAATTCAATTAACTACTAATTTTTTTGATTGTAGTTTTGTGCTGGTTGCCTGAATTATTAAAGTATAAAAAAGTTGCGGTAGTTGTATGTTTTGATAATTTTGTACAAATGCATTGTCTTAGGTGAACTCAGGCTGCGTTGGCCTCGTGCTTGTGTTTGATGTGCAGGTATCGTGTTTCTGGACGAGGTGGATAAGATTGGCAGTGTCCCTGGAATCCATCAGCTCAGAGATGTGGGTGGAGAGGGGGTCCAGCAGGTCAGCGTTCAGCCCAAGTTACACCAAGTTAAACATAGGTGTGTTTGTTGACCCACTGATTGACTTTTCCTGTGTTTCAGGGGCTACTGAAACTCCTGGAGGGCACAATTGTCAATGTTCCTGAGAAAAACTCCAGGAAGCTGAGAGGTGAAACGGTGCAGGTAGACACAACAAACATCCTGTTTGTCGCATCTGGTGCTTTCAACGGTCTCGATCGAATCATTAGCAGGAGGAAGAATGAAAAGGTAAACACACAAAGCTCAGTCAGACTCCCAACAAACACTCTGTTTTCACATTCTTGCCTCTAACTGGGTCCCGACGTTACGTCACTCCTCAGTACTTGGGTTTCGGAACTCCATCCAATCTGGGGAAAGGTCGGCGTGCTGCGGCCGCCGCAGACTTGGCCAACACCAGCGGTGAGACGGACACGGTGGCAGAGATAGAGGAGAAGGACAGGCTGCTGAAGCACGTGGAGGCCAGGGACCTGATCGAGTTTGGAATGATCCCAGAGTTTGTTGGCCGTCTGCCTGTGGTCGTTCCTCTGCACAGCCTGGATGAGGAAACGCTGGTCCGAATTTTGACTGAGCCGCGCAACGCTGTGGTTCCCCAGTACCAGGCTCTGTTCAGCATGGACAAAGTAAGGCCCCTGATATTGTGGGCACTTTATCACCATGTTAAGGGGCTCTGTGTGTAACAAAGCGCAGCCCTCTGGTTCAGTTGAATGGGATCAGTGAGGGGGGGGGGCAGCTCAGCATTGTGTTGCAAGAGCACATTCCTGGTCGATTTCTTTGTGATGGTAACTCTGTTCACCCTGCAGTTACTATGACAAAAGATAGCATAGCTGCCTGACATGCTGTACTTTAAACCCTATTTTTTCATTAATCTCTAACTTTTCTTAATGAATTGTGATTTATTATCTCATTGTTTTTAAAGTTTAAATTTCGTGATGAGTATATATCTACTGATGTCATTTTATCTAGATTAAATGAATCTGCATTGTTTTTGGTTTCAGTGTGAACTTAATGTGCATCAAGATGCCTTGAGGGCCATTGCCAGGATGGCTCTGGAGAGAAAAACTGGAGCTCGTGGGCTCAGATCCATCATGGTATGTGATTTATTTATTCCAAGATTGTTAAAACTCTCTTGATCCAACACAATAATTCAAAATGTCGGCCTCCTTGTTTGAAATAGGAGAAGCTCCTTCTGGAGCCCATGTTTGAAGTGCCACACTCCGACATCAGTGCTGTCGAGCTGGACAAAGAGGTTGTCCAAGGAAAATCACAACCCAGATACGTCAGGTCAGCAAGGCTTACCTGTGTGTCATGTTGCACTGAGTCTCGAATGTTTTGTTGGGTTTGAAACCTGAGCTAGAGTTTCCATTTGAATTGCAGAGCTCCAGCAAAGGAGTCAGCAGAGGAGGAGTACGACTCGGGCATCGAGGAGGAGAACTGGCCGCGGCAGGCCGACGCTGCAAACAACTGAACTATATGTGACTAATTTCACCCGAAGACAGTCTCTGAAATTCTGAGATGACTTTGAACCTTTGGATACCAGCTCTGGCCCCCCTGACAAACACGAGTAAGCTGTGGACATTGTATTAGAGGTAATGAAGGCTGCGGGTTCCCACGTGTAGAGCGTGTAAAGACCTTTGGTCCCATGAATCAGATGTTAATTCTCTAGCCGTGCACTTGCAGGGTGGACCTTTATACAATATTTCAATCTCTGGGGATTGTTAACATTTTATCTATATAAAGATAAATGCATTTTTATTCAGGAAAGGATTTGTAGCTGGTTTGTTTTCTGTTTATTTTGTGGTGATGGGCTGTCATGGAAAGGGAAGCAAATGGAAGTTACAGGATCATGCTGTACAAGTGAAAGCTGAGGAACTATAGATGTCATGTTACCGTGTCCACTAATGCCTTATGTCATAAGGGCATAATTTTCCACGAGCACATCAATGTTTTGATGATTTCTTCTTTACAACCATTGTAAGAATGGTGTTCATGTTAAAAAAAAAAAAAAAAAAAAAAAAAAGTCAAAAAAACAGGCTGTAAAAGTTGGACTAAGCTGCATTAAGCAGTTTCTATGACCTGACCTAGAGAACACATTGTGTCACGTAGCACACCAGCACGCTAACCAGAGCCAGTGAAAAACTAATTGGGACCTCTTTAAAAACAGCCAAAATGGTTATTTTGCAGTATTTTGCTTCCTCTTCTAGCGCACTCTTTTGGAAATGTTTATGTGTAACTCGCATGCCTCTGTGTCACCGGATTAAAGGGCAGGACAGCCAGGAGGTTTTTTTTTCCTTTCCAATTTAAATGACTGAATCCTATGATTAAACATGACATATTAGCATTATTAGTTCGAATCATTATCAGAGAGATCAGCTGGCCGACAGTTTGCCAGATGCTGCTGTTACACCCCCCCCGCCAGAGCAGCACATGTATTGGTCTCTTTGTGCAGACCCGGCAATGGAAACCTACCTTGCCTTTTAGTAATGAACTGTCCTGTTACTAAGTGGAGTCTCTGCAAACGGGTGTGTAATGGAGCCTCTGACTGAACTGAGCCACGCTGCTGTACTTCTCAAAATTCTGTTTGTGCTTTAAAATGAGATTAAAAATAGCTCTGTTTTCCTTTCTCTTTAACTTCCCTTTTCTTCCAAAACTGCTTCTCAGAGGTCTGTTACAGAACCTGTAAACTCCCCTCAGTTTGTGAATCTTCTGTTTATTGTGATTGTTTTGAAAATATATAAATAAAGTGTATATCTCTGTAGAGAATTTTAATTTTTCTTTACCCTTAACGTTTCTCAATGCAACAAATCAGTGGAAAGGAAGACTAATGCCGAAGATATCACAATGTTGTTCCAAGCTGCCGCTCTGCTCTAATCTGCTAATCTCTGGAAGGCATCATGCGGTTCTTTGTTTCCAGACACGTCAGCAACTCCCTGATCCCCCTGGAAGCCAACAGTGAAAGTCACATGGTCGGAAACGTGGCTTTAAATATAGATGCCAGTGTGTAGCCAACTGAAAAATAAGGAAAAAATGAGCCGAAATACAAATAAATATTAAACTGTTAATGTATTAGTACAACAATAAGAAAATATCAATTAGTTTCACTATTTTAATTTTACAGTACAAATGAATACATGTCCAAGTAAATGGGATTATGTGGGATTACAGCAGGTGTCCAATAGGTAAACGCTTCCCCAGACAATGTCAGAGGCTTAGTGACGAAGAGGTTTATGACGTATGATGTTGTCTGGCTCGGTCAGTCATTCACTCATCAACACCGCAGAGGGAACACCTGACACAAGGCAAGTCATGTTCCCACTGCAGCAAAGGTTTGGCTCTGTAACTAACAACTGAGAAACTCTGCATGTGATTCCCCTGACAGCGGCGCATTTTGGTGGGAATGAGCGCTCTGGACGAGGTGCTGTTTCAGACCACACTGGGCCCACTGGAGGAGGAAGTGCAGCTCATGACGGCTCCAGACATAACTGTGCCCGACTGCCAGCAGATACTGCGAGACACTGAGGTCACACAGACACAAGTGAAGCTTCACGGTTTCGAATGAAATAAGTCTTCATCGCTCGGTTCTTTAGCCATCATCTGCTTGAAATAATTGCCATCATATTGTTGTAAAGTTTTTGTCTAATGATAATTAGAAGCTCTCTCACAGGCCGCAATGGTTTTAGTGTGTTTATAAAAATATACTTCACTGCAGATGTCAAACTCTCCTTTAGTTCACATTTAGTTTGTCAGACATCTTAGTCATTACTGACTCATGGAGTTTAGAGAACGATGACATTAAAGTTGAAGCTGGGATTTATACCGTGGACATCTTTACCCTGACAAACCTTGTTTGGGAGCAGAGCAAACACGTTATTCAATTAAAACTGGTTTACTGAATAGTCGGTTCCATGGAGATGTAATCCTTACAGAAAGTCTCTTCCTCTGTGGCTCTCATTTATTTGTAAGTAAATTCATAGTTTTTATATTATTTAACTTATGTAACAGTTTTCATATTGGTTCAAATATCGAGCCTGTTTTAGATTCGGTCCTGGCTGGATACTCAGATTGGCCCATTTATAGATATATATTTTTTAATTCTTGCACGTTCACAGATTGCCATATAAAAGAAGAGATGAATTTCATACTTTCAGATAAACAAGAAACAATTTTTTGGACATCCGCAGATTTCCAACAGGGTCAGATATTTAGCCAGTCTCATCCAAAAGTGTTTCTGGACTGACTGACGTTTTACAGACTTCGTCTTAACATTCCTCTGACATGACACGTTTTCCAGGAAATTTAACGCAGTTAAATATTGTCGTGACGCAATTTTAGGAACATGTTAAATAATTTTATTCATTATGACTGCTGTTATTTACATGTTTCATTTTAAGCTTTTGGCAGCGCATCTAAAAAGATTAAAAAAAAAAAAAACACTTCACAATAATGAAACTTAATTAACATTAGTTCATGCATAAATAAAATTAAATACAAGAATTTAATAACAGTTAATGTGACAATAAATCAAATATATATATAAAGATATATATTGTCAATTTTACAATAAGTCACTCAGAGCATTGATAAATGGTTAAGGTTAATAAAGGCTTTATTGCTGTAAGGATTAGGTGGCCATCCGAATGGGCGTCCAAATGCTTGTCACTGTATCATTAAGCTGTTAATGACCATTACTGTGTTAACTAATGTTAATAGTATGGTTACTACTGAATTAGTACCTTAGTTAACACAAGGACTGTCAGTAGGTGATTACAAGACATTCATTAACCATTAGAAAACGTTTATTACTGCATTAGCTAATGTTAATTGATGTTACCTTATTGTAAAGTGCCCATACTTTTATTGAAGAAATTAATATGGGCATGTGACTGCTTCAGTTTCTTGTGTTAATCCTCACTGTCATAGTTTGGGTCAGAGCAGTTTTTCAGGTTATCGTTGTTACCTTTGGTTTTCCTAATATGACAAGTCAAAAATACCTGCTGTTGCTGAAAATCTTTTCTTTAAACCACAGTATGGATTCAACCTGGAGAGATGGGTTTTATCCGGGCAGCGACCACCCCCTCAGGTTCCGTCCTGCCCCCCCTATTGCCTGATGTTCGGCAGCCCTCAGGAGAGTCACAGGGCCGGTCTCAGGGGCGGCGACACGTGGGCCCCGAGCCCTCGGCCCCGCAGTCACAGCCTGAACTCGGCAGACGCTCGCTGGCTGCACCATCGCTCTGTCAAATTCCACGTATCTGACTCTGAGGATGAAGACGGTTACAATGAGGACAATGAAGGCTCCTCCACCGAGGATGCACCTATTCACCCCATCAACAACAGCACACCCAAAGAGCCACCCTCCAGATTCAAAGACATGCCCCCCCGGAACCTCAGAGGGTCTGCATTGTCTCTCCAAGACAGCAGACAACCCCTGCGGGCCCCGCAGCAGCTCTGGCCACAGCAGGACAGCCCCCTCCTCTCAGGGAGGAAGAACAGCAAGAAGAGGCAGCGTTCACTGACCTCCGTGGGCAGAAAGACGCCGCCTGCTGGTCTGACTCCGTGCTGGCCGCATCAGCAGCAACGACCCTCCTCCGCAGGGCCAGTTGTCAAGCACCGCAGACAGGTTCTTCCATTTCTCACTGTCTCAGAGGAGCGTATTTAACTTTCATATTCTTATCAGCTGCTGTTTTTTTCCTGTCCTTGCCCTGACTTCAGGCCCTGAGGTCAGGCGGCTCTCGAGGGCTTTTCTTTGATTCGG
>KV751338.1:5750853-5773246 GCA_001698575.1 Mola mola
CTTGAATCAATCACAGAGAGGGGGTACCCTTTACGCACGGCAATTCTAGCTCTGCAGAAGACAGGCTACCGCAGCCCAGAGAAGGTAATCACCACTGTGGATTCACAAGTCAATGCTTCTCTATAAACCTTCATGGATTACAGAAAAGATGCATTTAATTAATGTTTGAGGTCAAATAGGCACTTGTCACTAACTAAAAAACAAGTTATACTGAATAAATGGATCGCAACTCACACCCAGTCATGTTTATTCTATCATCTCATTGGCAATCAAACACGTATTTAAGAATAACTAAAAACGCAATAAATGTCTCTTTAACTACAGATCTAACTCGTTTAATTTGCATTGTATAATTGTTCATTGCTGTTTTAATATACGGATGTCCTGTCATCGACAGATCCTGAAATACCTGAAGGCCAGTGAACGTCTGTGTGAGCTGGGTTATGATGAGGCACAGGTGGAGGAGGCCTTGGAGATGTTTCAGAATTGTGAGAGCAAGGTATTTTCTCGGAGGATAAAAACAAAAACGTCATACCGTTTTATAGTTTAAAGGGACAGTTCACCCCAAAATCAAATACATGTTTCATCTGGCTCGTTGTGTTCTTCTAAATTGCGTTGTGTGAGTTGCTCGGTTTTGGGGATATCGACTGTGGAGATTTGTTGTGCCTTTGGTCAGATATTAAATAACATGATTGGTTAGTGTGATGCAGGCATAATACAGCCTTCCAGAAATCTTGGTTACTCAAGACAATCCACAACCTTGTGAGCATTTTCACGTAGGAATTTCTTTTTGCACAGAGGGAAACATGCCTTGACTCATGGATGTTTCGTAAGTGAGCGTTAGTTATCTTCACTAGCCTCTCGGCCGTGAGTACAGGTGGTTTGTGGATTATCTTGAGTTACCCAATCTCGAATTTGAGAAACATGCATTTATTTATCATCGATATATCGGCCAGTTAGTCATTTTGGTCTAATATGAGCAACCGATGATTATTTCGGCGTGTGCGTGCGTGTTGTCCACCCTCTGTTTAAGAAGGTGGCAGCAATGCACCCAAAAGTGAGCTACTCTGACCAAAACAATCCAGAATTTTTAAAAAGCTAAACCAAAAATATGTACCTTTGATCTCGGGGGTGAATTTTCCCTCAAATGTGTGTTACTGTTCTATTTCAGGCTGCCGAGTTCCTCCGTCTCCTCACTCAGTTTAATGAGATGGGCTTCCAGCAAAGTGCAATCAAAGAGGTGCTGCTTGTTCATGGAAATCACCGTGAGAGGGCTCTTGAAGAACTCATGACACGCATGGCTTGAATAAGATTGATGTGGACATGAAGGAAAGTTGGCAGACATTTGCTGATGGCTTTTTACGGTGGCTGTATGGTCCTCCAATGCCTTTATAAATATGGAGCTAAATCTGGGCCAAAAGTTTCATTCATTTGAGGGGGGGGGAAGTGTGATTGAAAAACTAAAATTTGAAACTTCTAAAATTAGTCTTTTTCCCCCCCAATTTAAATGAAATTGATTTTTAAATTTGAATTTTTGAAAAAAATTGTTTTCATTTTTCATTAAAAAAATATTCATATTTGTCGTCTAATTTTTTCAATTTCATATTTTGTATTTTCAAATCCAAATCTTTTTTTTGGCCTTAGATTTCCCTCTTTGCATACAAGTATGACCATTTTAAGCAGTGCGAGAACCTGGCAGTAGTGACTCAGTTTTATGTAGTGAGCTACATTGGACCGCACTTAACCACAATTACTGTACAAGAGCAATAAAATATGCCAGATTGTGTAGTTCAACCACACTTTTCTCCAGAGGTGTTTCCTCTTGCCGGAGTTCACGGTGAATGCAGCGTCGTATCAACAGCTCGTAAAAGCAACCTTTTAGTGAACTTTATAAATCCATTCAAATAAAATATGAAATTTTTAAAGCGTGATGACAAACACATTCATTTTCACTGTACTGGTTGTTCTGGGCCGTGTAATTATCTTTGGTTGGGAGGGACACAGAAAGGCAGTATGTCATAAATTGCCCCTTTAAGGCCTTAAAAATGCTGATTTTTGGATATTAGTAAAAAGACAGTTACTGCTATCAGACTCAGTTCAACCAGGAAAAGGTTCAGGTATATAATAATTGACATAAGAACACGTGCAATTAGCTAGATTGAATGTTTCATTTTAAAACATTTATTTACAGCTTGATGTTATAAAAAGCACTTAAAATATTTAGAATCTGTAAAGGAAATGTAGCTGTCATTCCAGCTGAAGTGGGGAAAAAAAAAAAAAAAAAAAAAAAGGTTCAAAAGCTAACTGCTGCAGCGGTTGTAGTTATCTGGATATGGTAAAAAATTTCATTTACAAAGCCGTGATCCAAAAGAAAAATGTAAAAATCGAAAAGCCACATTAGCCCTGGAACAAATTTCCTTAACTTTCCATGTAACACATACAGCAGAGAAAACTGCTCAAGCAGCAACCCTGAAAGTCTGACAGAGGCAGGATGGAGACAATAAAATATTTACATGTTTTGCAAGATGACATTAAAGCTCCCCCTCGTCCGCGATACGAAACCTGACTACGGCTGGGCTGGATGACTTCCGGCATCGGAGCAGCTGCTTTGACGCGTCACTGATGGCTGACAGTGGAATTCAGTTGTCCAGACTTCACATTCGCCTCAGAAAGGTTTCTCTGTAAAGAAGAAAGTACAATTCATCTGTAAGTGGCCATATTTAACTTGTAATAAAAGCTCAACACCTGATCGAATGTACAAGTGTGGCATTTTATATTGTCACATGCAAACACTGTGTGATTGGACAAGAGTCAGTGTCTTTAGAAAAACATCTTTGCTGTGACTTTCAGACAGTTCAAAGTAGTCAATTAAAGGCTTGATTTGCTTCACTTTCTCATGTCTTAGTGAACTAATTTGAATATAAAGAATCTGGTATATGTATTTATCATGATTGTCGTCGTCCACTATGAGTTTTGATAGAATTTAATTTCTAATAGTGCTGCACAATTAAATGCAAAATAATCTAAGTCGATAGGGGTCAAGGTTAATATCCAAATTGCAAGAAGCTCCAATTGTTTGATAAAGGTAAATAAAATTTGGCAAAACCAGTTATGTAGCGCTACAGGCTAAAGATCTTGTTCTCAGATGTGGAAAATAAAAAACATGTCTTTGGTACAAACATGGAAAATATAATTCTATCCATGAGTTAAGGTTTATTTTTTCAGTTGAGAATGAAATGTAATGTAATTTCAAGTAATGGTGAATCATATCTAAATCACAACTATTGACATAATCCTATTTTTCTTTTTGATGATGTGCTGTCATATATCAAAATACATTTTAATTATTGATAAATTAAATTTCTTAAGAAATATCTAAATTGATACTGTGCGGGCAGTAATACCCAACCAAAAGATGGCTCAATATTTTTGTGATGTCCACACAATACTGTCTGTAACAAAGACATTTTTGGAAAGGGAAAATCTTCATTCAAGTCCACACACTAATCAAGACTTTACTTTCATCCCCCACACTTGAACAGAATATAGCTTGAATGAAGTTTGCTTTATTAGACTGTACTTTTGTGGATTTTAGGGACTAAACAGATGTAACATTGCATTTACCTCAAATTCCAAATAGGAGTTAAAAGTGAAGGTGTGATCTTGTGTATCCTGAGACCTTAGTGTGCCAGTTGGAGTATTTCTATTAAGATGGGAGATGTTTTCCTTGTTTCGGTCTAATGCACGGGGAGTCTTTCCATGTCCAGGGGTTCGCAGGCCAAGACCCTACAACGAGACCAGAATGGAAATGCGCATCTCCACTTTTTTCAATTTCCCTTCATTTCAGCCTACAGGATCATTGAATGAGGAAACAGTGGGTGTCCCAGACGCATCGTCCAATACTTTATTTAGGCTATTAAATAACAAAACATTGGTATATGGGCCTCTCCACCGCTGCATGTCATTAGGATGTATGCCTCATCGTCAAAATGCAAATTAAACAAAAACTGAACATTTTTACCCGAGGGGCTTTCAAAAACGATTTTTAACTGCGCGCTGTCAAGGAAATGAGTCAGAATGAAGACGGTGAGCACACCTTGCTGGCCGACCGAGGTGGTTTCTGGATGGAAGACTGGCACACTGAACTCAGGAAGCTGGTTGGAGTGGAGATGGTCGAAGTGGCAATGAACTAACAAGACAGAAGAGGGAAAAAAAAAAAATGATACAGCTCAACTTTTGACTTTTCTCATCACCCTGTTACAGTCAGTGTAGCAACATAATCACATCCAATCTAGTAAAACGGCTGCATCTTCTCACCTTTTTTACTTTCCCAGGAGTGGGCGTCCCCGCGATGCGCCTCTTGGATGGTGTTCTCTTTACAGTTCCATATAACATGTCCTCCTGTATCTGTTTAGTTTTCTTCAGTTGCTATATTCAAACAAAGACAAAGAAAGGATACAGTCACACTTAGACTTGTGACAGGGGAATTTAAGGTTTAGTGTGGTTTTAATCAAATTAATAGCATACCCTCTCCAGTTTCTCTTTCTCCTTTTCACTGTGGTGATTCTCCCACTGCTGCTGCACATACTCAAGAAATTTCTGTCCATTGACGAGGAATTCCTTGCCATGCTCCTGCTCCCATCCATCAATTTGAGACTTCAAACTCTTTTCCAGCTGGTGAAAATGGGAAAACAAATTTCAGTTTGTTGCCATATTATCACAGTACTTAACAGTTAATTCTCTCAAGGGCCTTTTCTGTGTCAACATCTGGTTTACAGACGCTGACAGAGTTAATGTTTAATATCTCCACCTATTGTTAAAACCTGGTAATACACCAACCTGAGGAGTTTGTTCTCTTCCTAAGTATTGCTCGCCTGAGCTCATTCATTTTGTTATTAATAATCTCATCTGACATTCTTTTCTCCTCATTTCTCAACGCCTTCCATTACAAGTAAGGGCACTGTTTTCACTCAAACAAAACATGTTAAGATACAGCATTTTTACACATCCTCACCTTAGGCAGACTTTTCTGCAGGTCAGTTCTCTGCTTCTCTTCTTTCAGTAGGTTCCCACCTCTGTTGTTGAACCTCATGGGGTCATTGGCTTTTCTCTGGAAAGTGCACACACCCACACACATTACCACTCCGATCGGTTTGTTTGAAAAGCTCTGCAGGTAATTTTATACAGATGGTACTCACATCGAGTTCCAAGTACAAAGTCCAGTTCTCCTGCCACTTTGTGACTCCTTCAAAGAGTTCGCTGTGGTCCTCGTAATACTTCTCCAGGGTCTTGATCTCAGCCTCATGCTGATTAAGAAGCTCTTCAGTGAAATCATCTGTGAAAGATGTGGTGCAATGAGACATATGCTCCCTCTTCAACAACAACCGCCCATATTCAGACTAAGGACCTCATCATACGACTCACCAGCATGATATAGAACAAAAGCTTGCCGCTGCTCCTGGCTGTAGAAGCATTTCTCCCAGAAAAGTGCAATCTCAGTCCTGATGGCCTCGATGACACTTTTCATGCTGTGCATTTTGAGCACCTCCAAACGCTCAACCTCAGCCTGGAGCTGGAAGGACAGAATGTACATTGTTAGAAATATGTTTGGAGAATCAACACACTCCTACATTGTCTGAAATCACTTAGATGACCACATGAGGAGGGCTTCTTACTGCCTCAATGTTTCTCTTTTTGGAATTGACCATATGCTCCGAGAGGGCTTCCCTTTCTTCTTGGGCAATCTGAAGTCTTTCCCACAGCCCCTGGATCTTAGCACGCAAAGCTGAACAACAGAGCTCATTCTCAGCTTTGCGTTGCTGTAACTAAAAGGAGACACAAAATCTTAGGTCACTACAACAGAACACACATCACGGCACGCAGTTAAGTCTGTCAGACTCTTAGTAGGTAGATATCACAAAAATCACCTGACTGAGGAGAAGTTTAAGAGCAGCAATATTATCATTCGACAGACAAAATGCTTCCTCGTCCTCACACATCACGTCCGTCTCAAAACTGGTCTCCGGGTGCTGCTCCAGCTCGCCCATGCATACGGTGATTTCCTTTTTGATGCTCACAAATTCGTCGTGACGATGCTCCTGAGGAGACAAGACAGGTTAAAATCCCAATAAAGTGAATAACTAAGAAAAGGAAGAAGTCAGTAACACCTTCTCTTTGGCCAAGTCGTCCAGGTAAACATGGTATGTCTTCAGCTGCGGCAGCGATGGGACGGAGTCCTGATCAATGCAAAACGGGGTAGTGCACATAATACCACACAGCTCACGGTCCTTGGCAATTAGGCTCTTAAGCTCTTCCATTCTCTGCTTCTTGTGCTCCTTCATCACCTCTAGACGTGTGCGACTATTCTTCTCCATCTGCAACATAGTGCAGCTTTCTTCCTCCTGCAGAGAGTGAATCCCCAACATGTTAGCAACCACAGAGGTTTAAGAAAAAACAATCATATACACGTGAATATCCAAAAATTTAAATATTGAGGAAAGTTCAGTGTTAAACTTAAGTCAAGCTTATAGGTATTCTTGCGAGGTGAAGTGGTTTAGGCCCTTTTAGTTTTTTTATTTCTTTCAAAGCAGGTATCCATATGCTAAAATGCCTAGCAGCAGCTATTGCGGCAAAGAGAAAAGCTACCAATGCCCATCCTCAAAAAACAACGAGCAGAGTGTGGAAAACATAATTTTTCTGAGGAGGGGAACAAAAACAGAGAGCCAGGTCTGATGGGCCTGCGTTGTGAATAAAAGGTTCAAACACCTGATGGCAGATAATGTGTCCCTAACACCTCATAGTAGTTGGCAAACCTCGATCCAGTGCAGAGGGCCAAAGATACAAGGGATTACTACTATCTCATATTATGTTTTGAACTATTATGGCTGATGCAGTTACATTGAAAAACATTGATTTTTTTTTTTAAAACTCTGGGGTGAGATTATCGGGACTGAAGTAGCAAAATGCTTGAAACGTTTTGTTTGACGTGTAATGAGTGTATATATTTAATAGTCACTTTCTCAAATACCTGATGACAATATTCTTATTTTTGAAAATGCACTAATGATCCTGAGAGACTGTACCTCGAACGGGGGCAGCTGAAGTTCACTATACAAAATATTGAGTTCCTTTACACAGGACTCTATGCTTTTAAGTAATCTCTTCTTGAGCTCCTCTTCTTCGGCAATCATGAGGTCAAGCAAACCCTTTGGGAACGAAAAGGAAACAAAAAAATGTGATGGTTAATTATTCTGTCAAACAAAACCAAGACATCACTTTGAACTGATCTGAGACTCACTTTTATGTGCTTGTGGACCTCATTGGTTCTCTGTAGGCGTTGCTCCTCTGGAATCCCTATTTCTTCCCAAATATCCTGCAGCCTCGCCAGCGCTCTGTTGAGGTAGGCAACAGACTCTGCTGCGTGGACTTCACTGAAAGACAAGCAGTAGCTTTAATGGGTCACTTAAAACACTCGAGACCAGTCAAACCGGTCCCGTATCATCAAAGTTCATTATTTTTTTTTTTTTTATACACCGAGGGCTCTTTGATCGGCTGAGCGAGCTAACGCCAGCAAGCTACCCGGCCGAAGCTAGCATTAGCTGTTACGTTAAACACAACCAGTTTATGAGTAATTTAGGTGCGTGACGGGAGGTCAACCAGAGAGAATTACCGTCCAAAATGACTCATTGCAGCGTGGAAAAGACGGCTACTCCGTCCAACCGTGTTAAACGCCGTGAGGCCCGGCTCAGACTAAAGCTAGCTTTATCTTAAACCAACAGGCCAATCAGGAGGTACGTTTACTAAGCGAATATTCGATCGCTGTCGTACAAAATAATGTCTTCAAGTAATAAAAAGAATAAATACATAAAAGTTACCAACCTCACTCTCATGATGCCACCGCAGACAGGTGATATATATATATCCCCCCAAAAAACAACCTTCCTAAATTAACAACTAGACTTGACGGTCCTCCCGTCCGTTTTGTCGACTTGTCAGCGTTTGAATTTTGCATCGAAACAACATGTCGCGTCTGATTGGCTGTGAGAGTGACGTCAACGGAAGTCCATCTGAGGGCGGAGCCAGGTTGTTAAGTTTTTCATTTAGTGACAATCGCTTTGTGATTAAACTGAATAAATGTGGGCACGCAGGCGACTTCACAGCAATATTAGACTAAACAATATTGTTTTAGACGTAATTTTCAACATGTACCCAAGATCGGTTCGGTTATGAACGGTGACCATCTGAGCTGCCATAAACAAGTTAAGCAGCCAGAGGAAAATATTTACGTCCGACTGGAAACATCCATCAGAACGGAACTAATGTGCTTCTAAATAAGGTGACTATAAACCTGGGTTAAACGGACAGTTGTTTTTAAAATGTTGCTAAATAAGTATTAGGTCATATCAGGAAAGCTAACTAACTTACTCCCTATTTTTGCTATTCTCTTTTCTATTCTTTATGTACAACATTCATAGTGTTTTGTCTTAATTTATTCTGCTGTTTATTGTTACGCACAACAATATCAAGGCAAAGTCCTCGTATGTGAGTTCTCAATAAACCAGATTCTGATCTATCTCACCTACGTGTTCTACCACTTACTGTAATGTCAAACTGTCAGTTCCAGGCGGTTGTTTTATCTGTGTTTTGCATCAGCTGTGGTTTATGTGTATGTTGTGAATTGTCTTCTCTCGGTGTGGGAATTTTTCTCAATCTCAGTATTCTGTCCTTGTTCCAGGGTCACGTGGAGAACAAACCACTTTGTGATCAAGGCCCTGCTCGTTGCCAAATGTCTTTTCACAGGTACATACTCGCTCCACATATCTTTAACATCTGCTTTACTGAATTTTGTAGTTGTCATTTTATTTTGAAGATCTGAAGAGAAAAACATCAGAAAATAATATTTATTCACACGCATTAATGGCAAAACAAGTTTTTCGTGTTTTTAAAAGTCCCCAACACAGTTTATACAGTATGGAAGCCAATGCTGTAGATGATGTGCATCTCAAATAAATAGAAAACTTGCTTGAAATATGTTATGTGAAGTTGCAAACAGGCTAAACACAATCTGGGGCAGTTGAGTGATTTCGGGGTAATGTAATGGAGCCTTTGCTGCCTCATCAGTGGGGGTACCAGCATGGGTAGGGGCTCCTCAGCACCTCCTCGCTGAACTGGTAGGTCAGCTTCTTCTTTACTTTTCTGATCTCTCCAGTTTTGCCATAGTTCCTCAGAGCTCGCGCCATCTTTTGATAGGTCATTTTTTTCCGATTTCCTTTCTGAACACCCCAGCGGTTCGCCAGAACCTCTTTGAGCTTTGTGGAGAACTGGAAGATGCCCTTGTCCTGGTCCACCCACCAGATACTGTCATTCATGTCACCTTTTCGTAAGAGGTCCAGGAGGAACTGGTACAAGCGGGGCTTCCTCTTGTTGTCTGGATTGGAAAATATGACAGTTGAGGGTTTGATATGACTTTCAGGAGATTTGACGTCAGTAGGAATTTTTGCATTGTACTCACTAGCATCTTTTCTGAAGGATGAGAGTTTGTCGCTTTCATCCTCCCCATCCGATACCTCGAGCGGGGGGCTCACTGCTCTGTGTTCCTGCTCTGAGTAGTAACAGCCAGGTGAGGAGGATGGCTCGTACTGGTAGCACAGCGACGGGCCGCAGTATGGAATCTTTGGGAGAAATGCAAAAGCGTGTAGTAGTTTAGGTTTACATGTGGAATGACGGAGCTGCAGTGGTATTTGTTTTGCAATCACTCGCTGTCAGTCAATTTCACTTAAACGCTGTCATTGTTCTAAAAGAGGAAGTAAGTGCCAAAACAGTCAGTGCTCCTTAAAACCACATGGTGCAGATGATATTTCAGTGAAAATACCCCAGAATGTCCAAATCACACAGTGTATTGTTAGAAACAAAGGTCCTTTTTTTTCTTAATTTAGAATATTATTTATGTCAATTCGTAATTTAGATAATATTCCAAATTCCCTTAAAATATCCTGAAAATAAATGGTTTTGTTATGAAAGTGGCATTCATTCATTTGAACTTGTCTGTTTGATTTACACATAGGAGTAAAAACAATCCTGGTGCATGATGATAATGATAAGATGGAGCTCTATCCTGCCACTGGATGCTGGCATTTGTACAATCTGAAGATTTTCTTATCAACGTTTTAAAGCACACATGAAGGGGTTAGTTCATTTCCATCTCCATTTACCTGTGGGGAGACGCAGAGGGGCGCGATGGGCGGGTCCAGGTGAAGGGCCAGGGGCTCGCTGCTGCAGCGGTAGGGCGCTGCCAGCTGTTGAGGAGACACAGACTGAAGCTCTGTGAGGTGGTTGGATGGAGAATTATTGTAGTCTGTCGGCTGGACGCGCTCTGGGTTGAAGGTCCATCTGTGATCTGGAAAGTGACCGAAGGTGTTAAAGCCTTGTCCAAGCTCAAGGCCAAAGGGCAACATCTGGCCCCGTGGGATATTAGATATCATAACTGGACTGCTGCTATACGGCATACAATTTTATGGTATTTGCGCATTTTCGCTGGATTTTTAAATATTTCAGGCACATTTAAAATGTTGTCATTTTCCTTTATGGTGTTACATTTTCTTGAGGTTTTCTGTCTGTTTTTCATTGGAAATGACTCAGTGAAAAGCTGCTGAAAGAGAGCAATGCATAAAAAAATGAATGACGCTGACATCTTGAGTAATTTGTCATAACCGCTTCCGATACAAACTTCAGTTTATTTTGCTTGCTCCATAAATCGTGACCCTGTTTGACCCTCGACCCTCGGTGCTCCCGGGTTCAAAAGCACTCATTTCATCTCCTCACCTTCATAAATGTCCCCCACACTAGTGAGGAAGGGGTACAGCTCTGCAGTTCGATAATCCTCTGGCTCGTTTGGGATGAGTCCTTCTGAAGGCTTTGGAGGCGAAAGAATTTGGTCACAGGGAAAGTAAAACTTGTCCTGACAAAATGAAGTCAAAGCTGTTAGGCTACAATTTGTTCTTCTTCATTTGGATTACTTGCTTGCTGCTCGAGTATGGCTCACTCAAACACATGCTTACTGAACACAAGCAAAACTTTAGAAATCGAGTCCTCCTCCTCCTCCTCCTCCTCGTTTGAAATGTTATCAATAATTGAAATTCCCACCTTGGTCACCACAAACTCTTGGTCACAAATATCCTCACAATGTCGCCAACTGACCCAAAGCCTCTCGTCTAGTTCTGTCAAAGCGGAGACAATAAAAGCAGTAACACTTACAGGAGAGATGACATATCCGTCCATCATGTAAACAAGGCAACATGAGCGTCTCCGTTCTTGGGGCTTGTGATGAAGGTGAACTTTTTCTTATTGCTTCACAGAGAAACACACAATGTTGCCCAGAGCTGACTTCATCAGACAAACGGGAAGTGAGAATTAAGCTGGACTGTACAGAGTCTGCGCTCATATCAAGCTGATGGATGAGTGTCATTACATATTCATGCATTCGAAAACTTTATAAGGGTTTTAATCGGACAATAGTTCTGATTCCGAGTTTATGAGAGCAGATTAGTGATGACATTCCCGATTATTCAAAAATGTTTTATGTTTCAGACAAATATGGAAATAGAGAGCAAAAAAATATTATGGTTTGAATTCACTTTTGGTGATTTAGAGCCATGTTGAACACACCTGATCTTATTTTTTACAGTCAAATAGGAATTATTGGTGATTACAGACATTCAGTGGGATGACGTGCCCTTGTATTTCAATTTCCTTGCTCGACAGTTCAAGTGCGGCTCCGACATGACATTACCGCAACACTAACTCTAATCTCTCACTCATTGTTAACACAAGATAAAACCTTAATAAAGTGACATTGTTCCTGAACGGAACTCGTCATGGTGAAGCCAACCTACTCGTACTGTGTAGCAAAATGTATTGTTTGTTTCTTTCAACAAATCCCCCTGTCGGATTTAATCGTGGAAATTTTTTCAAAGAGTTACTGAACGCAGCAGCCCAAACCAAAAGTGAAGTTTGGAATCAGCTTGTTCCCTTTTTCAGTTTTTGATGGTTTCAATTGGGGAAGTGTTGACCAAGAGAATGAAACCAAAAAAAACTGAAATGACCTGAGCTCCAAGCGGCTTGTTTGTTTTGTCATACTTTTGTTTCCCATGAAAAGTGTAGATGAATCCCAGAAGTAGAAGTGTGCCACGACACTCGCCTCATCACTGAGGCCAAATATATTTCCGTATGCATTTCATCTGAGCTTAAGACTGTACAAAACCCCAATAGACCCCAATATTCCATTTTATTGTGTGTGTTCGGCCCTGCCGGGACGGAAAAATTACCAGGGGCAATATGATGAAATTGCTTCCTGTGAAGCTGACAGAGGCCCTGTGTGGCGTGTGTTTCACAACTGAACACTTCAGCTGTGAGAAAACGCTTCCTTTTGGTATCAAACCTCAGCATCTTTGCATGTGCACATACGTGCAGGCGTGTGCGTCCAAATATTTGCTCTGTCTCCATCTGCTGGCAGTGCGTGTGGGACTGACCAGTATCTGGGCTCAGACTGACTTCAGAGGCACCGAGGAGACAACCAAAAATACCCTCTGCCTCGGAATTCGCCTGTTTGCGGGGGCGGCTGACAAATCAAAGAAATGAGGGCTTTCGGGGCTCATCTGCAGCCCAGATTTGCGCGCGTTGCCGAATTTCCTCCCGACCTGAAACAGTGACAGCGGCCGCCAGGAGCGGGGTCCTGCCGTCCCGTGGAATCATCACGGAACGGAACATGGCTGCTATGAGGATTTTAACCGTGGCGGGTCTCTTCTTGGCATTCTGCGCCCTGGGGCTGATTGCAGTGGCGATCAGCACCGACAACTGGTACGAGACGGACGCGCGGAGGCACCGGGAGCGCTGCAAGAGCTATTCGAGCCGCAGGAACGACCCCGGCTACATCTACATCTCCAACAACAACCTCCCGCTCCGGATGCTGCCAAAGGATGGAGAGGCGAGAAGTGGGGGCTCCGGCGGAACGCTGCTGCGGGCTAAGCGGCACTTCTCGCCTCCAGCCTCGTCCATGGAGTCCCACTGCAGTCGGCAGTACAACTCCACCATCACCGGATTGTGGAGAAAGTGCCACCGAGAGGGGTTCGACCTGGAGACGGAGGATTTGATCTTTAAAGGTCGGGTCATGTCTTGCGCTGCGGTGCATGTTGTTGTGGGCATTTTTGTGCCGTGTGTTTGGATAAATACTCTGTGCACGAACGCGCTATCCGACGTCCTGACGCTGCGCACGGACCCTCGAGGCCCACGCAGTTATAACGCGCAGCACCGTGTTACAAAGCGGTCGACGTGCTGGTGTTGTTTCCCTGCACAAAGAGGGGACGAGCTGTAGTAAGAGAAGCGTCGAGATGCGCGCAGGAATCCACTCCACGGCGGCGTGGGTGGATGGCTGGGTGGATGGCGGAAAGGGGGTTGGGTGCTTTGTTTTTGGGGAGGCAGCAGAGAGCCTTGCGAAATCCTCTCGATGTGATCTCAGCGCATCAGTGGCATCCTCTTTGTGTTGTTTACATCCACAGGATTGGTTCCGCGGTGCACGCCGATCAAATACTACTACTCATCATCAGCGCTGCCCAGGAATCTGCCAATCAATCTGACCAAGACAATAAGGCAGGATGAGTGGCACGCGCTCCGTGAGTTGCCTTTCAGTGATAATCTGGTGGATTTCACGCGGGGAAACTTGACTAAAACAAACGCTGCCACTTCTCCCGTGCAGACCTCCAGAGGATGACTGCCAGCTTCGTAGGCATGGCCATATCCATCATCCTGTTCGGCTGGATTGTAGGCATGCTGGGCTGCTGTAAGGAGCATGATCTGATGCAGTATGTGGCCGGACTTCTCTTTCTCATGGGAGGTAAGCTGGTCTTTACATAAAGAGCAATACCTGGGATCACCACAGGGGGGCAGTAAGGTCGTGGTGAAATGATGCGCCAGATGAGATGGAAAAAGGTTGCTGCCATGTCTGTTTTTATTTCTCTTTCTCTCCGGCAGGGACGTGCTGCATAATCTCCCTTTGCACATGTGTGGCCGGGATCAACTTCGAACTGTCCCGCTACCCCCGCTACATGTTCGGGATACCAGAGGACATCAGCCACGGTTACGGCTGGTCCATGTTTTGCGCTTGGGGTGGACTGGGCCTCACGTTGCTGGCTGGGTTTCTGTGCACCCTCGCTCCTTCCCTGTACCCTCCACACACCCCCGTGGCGCACAAGCCCAGGCAGGAGAACGGCTGCGTGTGACGTGCAGCGGCTCACCTTAGAGACACCTGTCTCATCCAGAAACCGTGACGAGCCCGGTGGTCAGAGACAGTTTCACCCAGGACTCTGAGCACAAAGAGCCTTTTGCACAACTTGGCACAGAGAAAGCACAGCACAGTGGCTCTCGCTCACGTGAGAATGAAGAAGAGGCAAGGTTTGACTGAAGACATGTTTCAGTTCTTCTGGTGCTTTTTTCCTCCCTCTTCCTGTCCCTCGTTATGAATGAACTGTTCAGTGTTATTGCTTGCTCGTCAAGAGGAGATTAGTTATACAGACAGTTTCTTCCTGTAAAATCTGCTAGTTTGAGAAGAAAAAAAAAAAAAGAGAAAAAAAAAAACTGGCAGAAGATGAATAGCACAACTTTGAAATCTGTATTGAAGCTCGATCTATGGATGTGTACCGTCACATTTCAAAGAGCAACTGTGTATCATTATGTACCCATTCAAAACAAGATATGTAGACTACATGTACTTTTGAACTGTATGTATGCAGATGCATTTGTGTTTATTCAAGGAAAAACATGAGCATTGAGACCAATCTGTGTTTGAGAGAAATGTTTTGTTGTTCTTAAGGTCTCACACCCATCAAAATATTTTTGAAAAATAAAAAAAAGCCATGCAAATGTATTACTATTATTATTATTTTTTTGCCTATTACACATTGAACTGACCCAAAGTTCTTTGCAGTTGTCGTTTCTTTTATTGTTACACGAGTTTGCATGTTTGCAACGCGAGGAGTTTTATTAAACCACTTCTGAATATTTAGATGTGAAAACTTTAATGACCAATAAAAAGACAGAAATAGAGCAGGGCCAGTGAAGTAACTGTCTGCTTGCTTGCATTACAGTGGAAAAAAAAAAAAAAATCTTCTTTTATCGGTGGTCCATGAAAAATAAATTAAATCCAGATAACTGCATGGGCAGGTCTCCAATCACATGCAACTGTGTTGCTCAAATTAGAATCATTGTATTCAGGGAGTCATTATGTGCAGCTGCAGCCTTGAAAGATGGCCCTGATGCTAATTATAGCTGGCAACAGCCACCAGAGCCTCGTGTGTTCGCAATTAAACGCTCACAATGTAATAAATGATATGCTTTTGATTACAAGTGCACAAAGCAAATCCATGATAAAAATAACAACGCTCTCAAAGTGGCAATAAACAACTGCAACTGTGTTTAACTGAGGAGAATAAATGAGAATAAATCTCCTGTTTGTGCACACAGCGTTAATAGGTAATTTAATCATGTGGGTGGTCTAATGGAATGGCAAAAGCAAAAGTATCTCTTTTTAAATGCACTTCGGACAATCATTTTTTGCCAATAAATATATGTAAGTGTCAAAATTATTAACCAGTAAAACACTTTTACATATTTTACTTTATTTACATTTTTATATGGAAGCACTGATGAAGGTTGGAAGCTTGTCGTCCCGATCAGATAGCCAATCCAATATTCAAGATTGATGATCAGTTTGTTTTTTATCTGACCGCCATTATAAAAAAAGTGGTAACACTTAACAGTAAGGGTCCATTAATTAATGTGAGATGTAATCACAACTGTCCTCATGGTGATTTATGTACTTATTCAATAGTTTCTAACCAAAGTATTAACACTAGTTGACGCAGTAATGCCCATCAACTATCAGTTAAATAATACAATGAAAAATATTTGGACACAGATGGCCATTTATTAACATTTATTAACTTGAGTTGATGAACCATTTATTAATGCTCATTTTGACTCTTAATGCAAAGTTGAAGAATTATCCCTTAAGTGATATATTATTCATGCCTAAGAGCACTGAGTAAGCTTGACTTGAATACAATAAATCACATTAACATGAATTAACCATCTATTAATAGTTATTAATTACTGATTAAAAAGTACACTGATTCAGATGAGAAAAATGTAGAATGATTAAGACAATAATCTGTCAGGATGATACAGTCAAAAAATGTAAATATGTGTAAATTTACTTTAATTTTGTACATTACATACTTACAGGTAGGTACTTTTATGGCCAGAAATCTACTTTTAATTCCAGAATTACGTTTTATATCAAATACTTTGTATGGGTGACTTTCACTTTTATAAAAGTAACTTTTGTAATATGATGTCTTTACTATTACTCAAGTATGAGTTTGGGGTAATTTTACAACACTGCATAATGGTTACGTTTGCCTCTTATACACTAATGTGCAAAAGTCTCAGGTCACCGTCAGATTTATTGTTTCAGCAATGTTTTAATGACCATGTATATTCATTTCTCAGTCTCTATCCGTATACAACCAGAAAATACAGGAATTATGTGTGCAGCATCATAAAACAGGGCAGAAATCAAACGAAACAGCTTTATACTGTAGGTTTAAGTGTCAAATACTTAAAATATCCTTCGCTTACACTTGGCTCGAACTGGGCAGATGAGATGAAATTCACTTCATTAATCCTCCTGTGTATTACAACGGGTTTAAAACTTCCTTTTGCTTGTTTGAGCTGCATTAGGTTGTATTTTGTGTGTGTGTGTGTGTGTTGAGTATACGTGTGTATCTTGTACGAGTTTAAGTCAGTGGAAGCTGCTGATACATATACGACCAACTTTCAGTCACATTGCTCCATTCAAAATGCCAAAGGTCCCCGAATTTGACATAAAATCATAATCCTGGAGCAGCGAGGCCACTATCAAAGGTAAATCAGCAAACAAACTGCAAAATCAAGCTGTGGTATTCAAGTTGTTAAGAAATTTGAAGAATCTGGCGACGGCAAGGTCAAAAAAAGGGAGTGGAAGGCCAAGAAAATGTTCAGAATTTAATAACAAGTTTTTGTTTAGAGCAGTTTTACAGAGAGTAAGTTTAGCTGGCTCAGCATCTGGCAGCTTCAGCCGGAAGCCAAGTTGATCTTTCTATAGTCATGATGAAACTGTTGCTCGGGAACAGTCTTTGTGGAAGTGGAGCAGCCAAGAAACCACTTTTTGAGGCAGGGAAACAGAGTTAAAGGGCTTAAGCTCTCAAAGAGCGGAATGAAGGTCAAAACGAGTATTATGGAATGACAACATTGACTGCTGAGGACATTCTGCCCTGAAAATTGTGTTGTTGTTGTTTTTCTTTAAATTTTGTGTTAATGTTTAATGTTAATGTTAATGTTGATAAAGAGGCTGAGTAATACATGAGCTGGTCATTAATACTTTGCTAAAACAACAAAGCTGCTGGTGGCCTAAGATTTCGCAAAATACTGTATGTTGATGCAAATATGTAGGAACTTGTACATAAAAGGAAGTAAAATGCAAGGTGGTATCTCTACTTTTATGTCAGTTTATGTCAATTTCCTGAACTCTGAGGCTGAGTTAATGAAAAACATCTTGTTTAAGAAACAAAAAAAAAGTTGGGAAAGGTCCGAATCGCTCTCGTTGCCACTTACTGTGGGAAAAATGTGTCTGCTAACATGGAGCAGACAACTCCAGTGAAGCACCCGTGTGTTTTGGACTCAGTAACTGTAAACATACTGTTCAAAACGAATATGTTTCTGCTGACGGAGCCCTCACACGCAATCAGTCATTTTACCAAAGGGGTTGTTTACTGCTGCTTTCCGCTGTTTACAAAAGACAAATTGGTGTTAGATTTATTCCAACTAAAATATGCCTGTCTTTTAGAAAGATCGGAAAATAGCCTTACAGCGTAGCTCTCCTTTAAGCTGCTGATAGCAGCGGCAGACGCGCTCTCATCTTTCTAGTGTTCCCACCAGAGAGTCGAGAGGCGTGGAGGCTTTGTGCTCTGCAGCGAGAGCTCAGCGTGCTCTCAGGTCAGCATTCCTGACCTTTCTTTGTTTGTCCTGAAAATGTCAGTGAGGAGAACATGTTCTAACGGAGCACTCACCGATTAGGGCCCTTCTTCTTCTGGGCTTCTGGAAGCTGGAATTAAAAAAAAAAAGTTTTCCAATAGGTGTAATTAATAATTGGAGCCAAAAGAGACAAATGAAGTCAGATGAGCGAGCCGCTCCTGAGACATCATGTGACACCGCTCTACCTTTCCTTACTCAGTGGAACATTTTAACCAAGTCTTCAATCAAATCTTGTGAGCCCTCCGCAGTGCCCCTGGAATTTAGGAGCCAAACAGACATATAGGGTTTCTCTGCACATGGCTATCCTGCTGGTTTGCTTTTTCTTTTTTTTTGTCAGGGTTGGCCTTCACTGTGCCGAGCTACACAGAGCTGTTTTTAAAAAGGGGTCCCACAGGGGAAGCTGGACTGTGAGGAAAACCAGACAGAGGAAATCACACCCAGCTGCGCCCATGGCAGAACATCTGGCCCACTCACTTAACTCACTCTAATATTATCTTTCTAAGAAAGAGGGGGCAAGCTCGTGGCAGTTACTTTGTTGTCGTTGCAGACGTTTTAACTACCGTTTGAATGGTGGTTAAAGACGAACATTAAATGCGAGGCGATGCACATTTAAAGAGGCTGACAGTAGGTTCACTTCGTTACTGTCTTTCAGGCATTACAAACAACTTTTCCCCAATAAACAAGAATAAGATGATGTACGCCAGCACGGCAGAAAAGCAAGAATTGTTGAGAGAACGAAAAACAAAAGCTGATTCATTTCTACCCCCGTTTGCTGTAAAAATTCATCATCAGAATCACCCAAAATGTTCTGGACCGTGACAGCAACAAGAGCTGATGATGCCGACAGAGGCTGCCCCCGGACAAACATATTTTGGGTAAATGGCTCCCAGATGGAGGCGGTGACAGGCCTCGGATACTTAACCGTGGCCACCGCGGGACGAGCCTGGCACTTGCAGTGGCTGCAACAAAGGTGGTGACGTGAAGACGTGACAGCGGGGGGGAAGTCAAAAGTTCAGATTTCAAAGGCTTTCGTGTTTATGGTGACTTCAAGCTTCAGAGGATGGAGACGGTTGTCACACTGGCACATGAGTCGGCATGGAAACAGAAAGGTCGTGTCACTGAAAGATGTTTACTGACTTAGAAATAAAGCAAAAAAAATTAAGCTATTGCAGGGAATATTAAGCATTTATTTCATCGGTAATAACCTAAAACTGAAACAATATAATTTAAATCAAACAAAAAATAATAAAAATAAAAACGATGCAGATATTCTGAGAGTTAAAAGACACAGAAATCCACTTGGAGGCTTCTTATTTTGGCTTCTGGATAAAACTTTTCCTCGGACGGGGCACCGAGCTGGGCGCCGTGTCAGCGATTCCTTCTTCCACCCTGACTCAGAGGAATGAGGGGATGTTTGTGTTCCGGCACCATTTAATGACACATGTCCAAGGAATGGAGGGAACCAGACATCAGAGATACTCAAGACACTGAGAGGGGGTATTAAGATAAACTACACACACACACACACACACACACACACACACTAGGCTGCAGGAACCCCACTATCAGCCCCCATGAAGAAACTCTGTCTTCAGGCGGCTCAGTCTGGTACCATGGCTGCGGATGATGAGGGACAGCAGCTCATGCTTGTCTTTGAGTCCCGCAGAGATGTCCGTGGCCCCCCTCAGCGTGTCCCGCACGTCACCCACTTGCTTCATGACGTAGCCGTTCAGCTGCTGCTCCTCTCTCAGCTCCGTCTCCTGACTCTGCTTGAACTTCACCTCCAGCTCCAGCAGGGACTTTTCCACGCTGGAGAACGCCTCGCCGATCTGGGCGAGCTCCCGCTGCAGGAGCTTGACGTAGGTGTGCTCTCCGTCCAGGTCGTGCGCCACGATCCGGCCGATGCCCTCCAGCAGCCGCGCCGCGTCCTCCGCCTGCAGCTTGGCGATGACGAAGTCGTCCCGCACCACGGAGTCCCGCTCCTCAGACGCCCCGCATGGGTACACGTCCGAGAACTTGAAGAGCATCTGGCACTGCTCCAGGTCCTCGGTCTCCTCGTAGTCCCCGTCCGGAACAAAGAAGTGATGGAAGGTGCCGTTGGTGATCTCCGCCTGCAGGGGCCCGGAGTAGACGGCGGCGCAGAGCGGCGCAGAGGTGACCAAGATGAGCAGCAGCGGGACGGGATCCATCCTGCGCCTCCTCTCTCTCCCCCCGACGAGCAGCTTGTGCACGGGCGGCCCAAGCCAGCGCGCACTCACTCCTGGTGTTCAGCCCTGCTCATGTTTCACAGTGCGCCGTCACCTAAAAGGCGCAGACCACCTGTTAGCGTCAGGACGGCCCCTGTGACTCACGCGCTGACGTCACACCAGGAAAGGCATTTCAACTTTTTGTTTATTTATTTTTGTTTACATCAAACGCATTGTATTTGATTTAACAGGGCCACAAACAAGGAAGTGGCATTAAGGGGCCTCGGGAAGAGTTGTATGCATATGTTTACACGTTCAGAGAGTTTGAAAAACAACACAAGAGAAAAACACTAAACACAAAATTTAGTATTTACAATTCAGTCTAGACCAGGGGTCGGCAACCAGCGGCTCTTTCGTCCCTCTGCTGCGGCTCCCTGTGGCGAGCTATGTGGAGTAAGTCCTTCATATTACACGCTCACTGCCTCAAAATAGCGACAACGATTCTCTTAACAGTGGATAAGCAAAAGCTACACAACAACTGAATAACATTGAATGCCACACCACTCACACACACATGGTACTAACATCAACCAAAAACACTGAACTCCCACAGTGCTTTGCAGCCCATACTCCTTGCTATCGAGTATTTAATTAAAATGTATTTTATATTAGTTCGTTGGGTTTTTTTTAATACAATTCTAAATTCGAAGATTAAATAAATTAAATCAAATTAAATAAAACATGTTTAACTTTTTGTCGCTCAAAATATGCGTCACAACTGCCGATGTGCGACACCCGCGCCGGCAGGCCCAGCCCGCGATTCGTTGAACTTTTCGACACCAGGTAAGCCAACCATGGATAAATCGAATAAAAGAAAAGTTTTTGAAGGAAACAGAACGTTCAATTCTACGTGGGCACATTCATGTGCGTTCACCCCTGACGAGGCTGGTTTATGTGGTGAGAAATTGGCAGACAACAAAAAGTCAAATGTTGCAAGATATTTTCAGAATAAGCACACAGCCTTTCCTGAAAAATATCCGGATGGAAATGAGAGAAAAAAAGCCGTTTAAGAACTGATGCGGAAGGTTGAACTGAGCCAAAATAATTTCAAAAATTGGATGAAGTCTGCAAATTCAACTACATATGCTAGTTCTGTGGCCGCTCAGGAAATAGTCAGACAAGGGAAGCCGTTCACAGATGGAGAATATATAAAACAATCATTTATTAAGATTTCAGAACATCTATTTACGGACTTTAAAAACAAGAGTGAAATTGTGCAGAAAATCAGAGATATGCCTCTTGCGTGAAGATGAGGGTGACGACTTACAGCCCTGATGTGCAGACGCTGTGCGCTGAGGTTCAAGAGCAAAAGTCTCATTAACCATGTAAAGTAAATATTTTAATTGGCTATTATTTTGCAAATACAGGCTATATTGTATATTGTTCAGTAAAATAGTTTTTTTTTTAAATTCAGGTTGACAGCTGACTACACGCTTCAGTAAGGAAGAGACACAGAAGCAGACGGCTGTTGGATCATTTAAGTTCGGCTTTTTATTTCGTGAATACGAGGAGGACTCAAAATGACTGAGTATTTTATTTGTAAGGAACGTTCAACCTGCTTTTTTTTTTTTTCAGAGTTCAAAATGTTTTTGTATGTGACGTAAACTGAATGTTTCGTCATTATATGTTTTTCTTTCGTATTGATCAACAAATGTATCAATACGTCATTTTTCATATAAAAGCAAAGTTGCCCTCAGTACCCATGACTAGCAAGAGTAACGGTAAAGAAAGAAAGAACTACAAAAACAAAGATCATGGAAACAAACAATATAATAAATTTAATAGTACAACAGGATTTGTCATATGCATAAATCAAATTTCGTTTTCTCTGTAGCAGTCTTTCATTTCATAAATGCAACACACTATAGTTTTTTATACATAGCATAGAGGTAAAAAACGATATATGCAGTGTACGCCTTTTTCTGAGGCATTTGTTCAGTCCATGCTGTTTTAATCTGCTAATGAATCCAACATTTCTTCAGAATAAATCCAGATCATAAACTTGTTTTGTCTTTCACAGTGCA
>KV751338.1:5778142-5798931 GCA_001698575.1 Mola mola
CTGTGGTTGGAGTGTATATACACTTCGGAAAACCGCTCATCCTAAAATCTAAATAAGGCCGCCTCCGTTTTAAGGCGAGACAGGCCCCACGTCTAATTTTGGCCCCCAAATCCTGCAGCTATGAGCTAGAGATCAAATTTTGCGCTGAACTAGAACATCTTTCTCCTTTGTCCCTTTGCACTACAGAACATTTTTACTAACAGAAACGGTTCCTTTGTGTAAATTATTAAAGGTACCCAGTGTGTTGTTTGACCACTTGCAGCTTTATGAAGAAATGTTTTTTCTGGCTGTTGTTGGTTTTTCTGTGTGCCCCTGCACATTCGGAGCAATAAGCATTCCTACAAAATGCTGGTCAAAGCAGTAAAAAACTGCTAGCACTTAACCACGGATATAAACAATGCCGGTCCTGCTCCATAAATATTTTAAGAGAAACAGATTTGGTGAAGGGAAGTAAATGTCAAGACGAAAGTCATCTTAATTAAAAGCAAACTGCACAGGAACTCTTTGCATATTTGTAGAGAAAACAAAAAAAACATTTGAGATGTGCACATTGTGGCAGATGTAGCTCACCTTATGATTAACTGTACAGGAGGATGGTGCCAGTGAGGTGCAGCCGAGAAGCTAAAAGGCCGATCAAGAGAGGAGAAAACCGACATATTTACTCAGGACCAGCGCCAGAAATTTGGAATTTATACAATATGGTTGTAATATAAAATGGATATTTAAAAACAAAACCAGACGACCATTTTTGGCTTGTGATCTTATGAAAATAAAAGAAGAAAAAAAAGAAAGAAAGAGAGAAATATATCAAGAACAAATATCAAAAAGATCAAGATCAGTAGTTTCCCCGTCTAAATCCCTCAAAAAATAATCCAAGTGTGTTACAAAAAACATGTCAAGTTCGCCTTTTTGTACCTGTAATGATATATTTCTACATTGTTTTGCTATGTTCACTTAAGGACAAACCTAAAAGACTTTATCCACCACTTTAGGACAAGCTGAAGGTTTTACTCTACTTTCTCCAAATTCAAGATTTCCTTCTTGTTTTGCCTCTATTGCATTGCTCCTGGTTGCACTATTTAAGCATTTTCTTTGCTTTGCCACACAAGTACTACGTGGCAGCACTACAGCACAGGAACACAGCTTTATAACATATGCTGACTAAAGATGTGTCATCCCTCTCCATTAAAACAAATGTCTCGCCGGCATCCAACAGCATGACAGGCCACAGGAAATAATAAAAGTATTAAACGTCTGCCATCAGAGCTGAAAGAGAACCAGACCTCTGCATGTTTCTTCTGATGTGTTTACATGTCATTGTAAAAGTGAGGTCCAGCGTTAGTCAACACGCCACCCAAATGGCAGCCGAAGGGGAGCGGCAGCAGCAGCGGCGGCAGACATGACGTCATAACATGGTGGGAAAATCCTAAATTCTCACAGAGCGAGTTTGGTGGTGAAACTCAATCGTTTTAACAATATGTTACACGAACGCTGTTGGGCAAGGAGATTAGTGGTTTATGATAATAGCTGGGGGGAAAAATAGAAAAGAAAATCTCCGCGCTCTGCAGTGCCCCGGTTTGTTCCATAAGCAGATTTTTTTCTTTTCATGAAGATGATACCAGCAGGAGCCTCCACAGTTTCATATTGAAAAAAAACAAACTAAGAGGGCAGATTTGTTTTAAAAGATACAATCCATGATTTATTACAGAAAAGAGTTATATCCAAATTATTTTATGTTACATCGTCTTTATACATTTCAGTATGTTTTTTACATGTAAACAGGAACGAAGTAAACATGTTATTGATGCACTTCATGTCACGACTGATGCCCTCCTACTGTACAGGTAACTTTACAGTCTGAACGTCACTGTGCTTCCACGCCAAGTACTTCACTTGCTCGAGCACAATCCTGTTAAGAGGCATAGTGTGCAACTGAAAGCTTAATCCCCCTGCAGGCTGCTATGTTTTCAGAGATGTGCAAGGTCAGGCCATTGTTGCTTATTATGTGAAACCCATATTGTGCCGTTGCCAACATTAGAAGGCAAGAAAAACACCTCTCCACCACTGTGCAGCATTTGTTATTAGTGAGAAGGTGAACTGATGCTCATAGGAAGAAGACGATCCACCGACATTATCGCAAATCGTGTTTCAGTCATAAAATTACCCCGACGGCATAAGCTCTTAGGCGGTAAATCGAATTCTAATTCCTAGCTGACTGTTCAAACTGAGCATTTTCTGTAATCTGACTTTCCAGGACAGATTATATAACTCAGTCTGAAGCTGTTACTTAGAAAATACTCTAATAATATAAAAGTCTGCAACACAGAGCAACATAATATCCAGATGTCCAACACTGAAAAAGCGGGGTGATATGTTTAAGAGGCCGTTAACAACCTTACAGGAATCAGCTCTGCTCAAAGCAGGCGTTAAAGTCATGCATCTTCTACCGTACAAACGTACCAATACATTTACATCTGCATCTGTTCAAGAGAAAACGGAGCACTCAAAGGATAAAACATGCATAGATTCTCTATGTTCACATAGCAGGGAAGATATTCTGAAAACCTGGACCGGTTTCCTACGTGTTGGAACACCATTTAAAACAAATAACTCTCTCTTGTGAATGAAAGGGTTGTGATGATTGGATCGGACACTATGGCTGGAAAGCATTACTGCTCCATAAGCAACAAGCCGCACCATATGTCTCCAACTATGTGATATTTTGCCTGCGCTGATGTACTTACCATGACTGTGCAGAGGAAAACATGCTTTCAAAGTGTGTGAGCGTGTATTATAGTCATGCAAATGCACTGCAGTGCAAAAATATATACTGTATATCTAAAAAAGTCCGATTGCATCTTAGAAAATATGATATAAAGTCGGTCATCCGCAAACATTCAGAGGACACCTGAGAAATGGGGACGTGACACTGACTACTGGTGGAAAAAATGGGTTAACTCCATACAGAAAACACCAAAAGAAATATGAAATCACAACATGTATGTACAAAGAACGGCAAAATAAATAACAAACAAGTGTAATTAATGATAAATACATTTTCCAGTATTGTACAACGCATTCAGGTTAGTGAGATTCTTGATCATAAAACTGGTGTAACGTTTACGTTTCTTGTGCATAAATGGTTAATTAACCCTTATATACCATCATGTGATCTGCGTGACCCTTTACTGGAGCTGTGGGGGCATAGTTAAAGTTCTCATCAATACAAAACCTGTTCATTAGCATATTTTACACCTTCAAACGCTCCATCTCAGCATGAATGAAGCAAGAAAAGACTCTGTATCAGCCTCAGCTGTGTAAATACCAATGCGGCCGGTTTTCCTACGTCCTCTAAACCATGAAATCAAAATTTCCCACCACTCTGCATTTAACGAAACCCAATTTCTCAGTATTACAGGAATATCACCATGTGCTCAGCAAAGGGACTAAAGTTAGTGTGAGTGAGGAACAGAGGATGGATGTTCTGTGTGAAGTGAAGATCCAAGCCACAGGTATTTCTAAGAGATCCAACTTTCAACCCCGCTTTGGGGCTTCCAACGGCAAATGAAAAACAGGCTGCGTGCGCAGAGCAGAGGAGCAGACCTCCTGCTAACGCATGCAAGCGTACTCATGGCGGGAGTCGCACTGTGACGTACACCGCTGGTGTGTTTCGGGGCCCCGTGAGCTGTGAACCCGGCAGGTGCTTTGGCGCGACTCACATCCAAAACAAATCCTTCGCGGTGAGTTCACAGAGTCCACAGAAGATCAGACGACGGGGGGAAGAGAGAGAATATTCCTTGCACTTGGAAAAGCATGTGCAGCACAAACAGGCACACGTGATGTTGGTGACACAATTGTGGTGAGCACAACTGTAGGCACAATCAAGTTCACATTTCCTCAGCTGGCGACGGTCGAGCTCAGCGGTAGCGCGGACAGATGTTAACACGCAGCTCACGTCGAGTGCAGACACACGTGAACCAGGCATCCAGATGCGGGACTGTTGTCTATTAAACAGCACAAAGAAATATCACCATGTACTTTTTCTCCTTTTTTTTAAAATCTCATTCAGAATTCTTTATCGGGTGCACTGAATAGCGGTTAGCATCGTCAACTGAGTGCCATTGCTTCCTTTTATTTTGCTTTGCAGTTTACAAAATGGCTGCAAATATTAACCAGCATGCTTCAAAGGGGCAATATACAGTCGCTTTGCGAGGACGGTGTGATGTATTTGGTCGCCACATCACCGGAATCACTTTTGCAACGTGAAATTTCGTAAGTGCCACAGTAGCTCTGTCACGGAACGGGCAGGCCAGAGGACAAACACAACAACCAGCCATGCTTGCAACCTGCACCTAACTGCAGAGTTAAAGCGGGGGTGCTAGCTGCCACACAAACATGCACATGCGCGCACACACACACACACACACACACACACACACACGCTGCAGGTTGGGGGCCAAAAGTGAACAGCGGTGATCTGCAGCCCTTGATCTGCATAGAAGACATTACAATTGCAGAGGATTTTTCAGTGAAACCGTGACCTGCTGGATGAAGCCGGTCAAAGATGTGGAGCAGATGGCGAGGGAACAGCAGGATCTGGTTACCAGATGGGGGCCTCTTTGGTGTACGGCGTGTAGTGGTCACACGGGGAAGGGGGGGAAGCGGGGTGAAGCTAAGGCCACTCATGGTGGTAACGCCGTCCGTTCTTCTTTCTCTCCTTCTGCAGGTGCTCCAGCTCTGCTTCGTACATCATCTCCTGCATCAGGTACTTTTCCCTCCTCATGCGATCGCAGAGATCCTTCGGCATGTCCGGGATGAGGTACGCTATGAAGGACTTGATCCCAAACACCAGATGCTGAGAGGAACAGGAATCATTTACTGCATGAGGTCCACAGGAGACTCACATTTACAGCTGCCAGTACTGGCTCCATACTTTAACAAGCATGCAATATTACACTGTATGTCCTATAATGTTTTGATATATATTGTATATATACACCAGTGTTATCATTGCACACATCAGTACACAAGGCAGTCTTGTCAGGAAAGAATTACCAAGGAGAGAAGGAGAAAGTTGTTTCCCTTTTTGTAGCTGGATCACTGTGTAAATTGGGGATTATTCCTTTGGCTTTGAATGAAATTCCTCAGTTTAAATTCAGGTAGGGGATTATTATCCCTTAATTTGGCCTTGTGTGGGGTTCATTTATCAATAACAGCAGATAACGGTAAAATAATTCATAAATGACACTGCATGCCCTGCCTGAAGACACAAAAAACAGTGCTGACAGACCTCGAAGACGATGATGAAGGCCAGCCTGGCGGCTAAGACGTGCCAGAACTGCAGGGTGAACTCGTAGGGCACCGAGCTCCAGGGCGGCGCCCTGTAGTCTCTGTACCTGCAGTAACTGGTCTGGTTGCTGTTCTTGACCTTCATTTCAAACACAGACAGGCTGCTGTTCATGTAGCCTCGCAAACACCTGAGGACAAACAGAGAAAACGTGACAAACATAACACTCCGCCAGGTGCGTTTAAAAAGCCCTATATTTATTTAGTGCTTACTCATCCTCCTGGTTCTCCACACACGGGCCATATTTGAAGGCGTAAACAAAGCGGGGGATGTAGTCTGAGGTGATGGCGATGACGAAGGCATTGGTGATGACTGCCAGCACGCCGATACCTTCGAGAATCCCGTGCCAGATACCTGACAGCCGAAGCAGAAGAAAATAAACATTTGTCACCATTTTATACAGGGAGTGCAGATGGGAATATTTGTGCTTATTGTTTATCAAAAAGAATCAATGCTGTTGTACCTGGTGGATGGCAAAATTCTAAAAATGTTACTACTCTATAACTATACTCTAGCAAAGAAGCAGTCGGTTTTGATTAAGTGTGACTGAAAACTATGTTTATCACGGCATTTTAAATGTTTTAGTGTGAACTACTCCTTTAATTACAGGGCAATATGGCACATAGAAGTGCTAGGTCATATGTTATGGCAGTTGGAGGGTTTTGTTTGGGGAGGTGGGCTGGTGGGAGGGGAGGCGGCCATATGGCAGTATAGTACCAACAGATATGGGAGCATATCTGCCTCCCCGGAACGGAAAACGTTTTCTACCCGCAGTGTTTTTACTGTTGGAAACGGCAGCTCTGGTGCTAAAAATAAGCCCGGCTGAGTGAGAGGCGTGAAGGAAGTGCGGGGGCAGTCCGGGATCACACTGACCGATGTCAGTGGCTCGGGCAGGCATGGGTCTCCTCCACTGCGTGACAAACTTGTAGGCGTCAAGACGAATCTCGATGATGTTGTTGAGCAGGGCCAGGAGCGGAGCCAGCGGGAACGCCGCTACAAAGATGGTGGTGAAGCCAAACTGGAGAACTGCAGAGGAAAGAACCAGTTTTTTGTTTTTTTTAACAGGATATCGACTGTTTTGAAGAAGTAGAACATCTAATTAGACATACTACATCATAAAGTAACACAAGTGTATTGAAAAAAAGGACATTCTTTTATATATGTAGACTTATTATTCATTAATTTCTCTAGTTTAACTGATTAATTTTTGCCTGATCACTTATTTTGCTAAATTTATTTAGCCGTCACCCCAGACACATTGTTTTTTGGACCTTTCATATTTCCCCCACTTTATTTAGGGCTGTAAAATAAATGTAAATTAATTTGTAAACATGGTATGAGAATATACACTGTATATCTTTTGATATTTTGTATATCACGGCCTAAATTTCCTTTCCTGGCTTTCACGGCTGCCTTACGGAAAACTGATCACTTTTCAGAAGCAGCACAGAGATCAACAAAAAGAGAGACAATTCATAATTATCAATGTCTGCACATAGATGAATACATAAAGTTGATAAAAGGCCTTTATTTAAGAGAGATGTTTTAAGAAGTGTTTTAAAAGAGGTCACGGATTCTGCCAGTGTCAGATCCTCAGGCAGCCCATGAAAAAACCTCATTCACCTCTGGTCAGCAGACGGTTGCCTGAGGACCAGAAGCACGTGGGGGAGCAGCAAGTCTGCAGTGTAACTTGGGGGTGAAGCCATGACATCAAGGTAACTGGTCAAAAATATTGTGATATTTTGCTGCGCATTTCCGGCATTTATCAAGAACCACACAAGATACACACTGTGTCTTTGGGCAAGGCCTAAACAAAACCTGTGATATTACCACCCAGCTCTAACTGCACTGCAATCGCTCTCCTAGCCTGGAGCGAACATGTATCGATTCAGAACCTTTGAACCTTCTGCTCTGCTGAGAAATGTTCCGGAGAGACTTTTACAGGAACACATGCTGCAGTATTTTTGACTATTTGTTTCCAAAACAACTGGATTTTTTTTCTTTTTTTGCCATTTCTACATACTCATGTAGAGCAGCTGTCAGGATGACGCTGATTAAGTTTTACATGAGTTCCGAATAAACATTTACATTGTATTAGTGTCACACATCTGTGTTTGTGGAAAGAACAGTTCAATCTCTGGCACAATTAACAGCCATTGTTTTCCCCTCCTTCCTCTGAGAGTTAGAAGGCTTAAAAAGAGAGCAGCGTTTTACCCATTTCAAGGTATTCATCCACCAGACCATGGGCGTTCATGGGCTGCAGATTCCAGTCTTTGTCCCACTGTGGCAGCTGGGCTTTATTCTCTACATTCTGACCTGCACCACCTCCTTTCTTCATCTTCCTTCGAGACCACCAGTTCTGCAGCAAACTGAAAATGGTGCAAGAAGCTTACTGTCAACTCAAAGCAATTACTTCTGGCAATGCGCTGAGCAGTTTTACTTGGCCCCGCAACAAGAGGATTCGATTTGTTTTTCTTGCAGGAGAAAATCCTTTTTCATATGCTAATGAACCAAATTACAGAAAAACTTACAGAGGGTTTGTACTGTCAATCACTTGAAATCGCAGCGTTGAGGAATGAATGCCGCGTCACTAATGGTTCGTAGGATATATTAACATATTACTTACGGAAAACCGAGCTCCATGAAGTTGTTCCAGATTTGCTTGAAGGACATGATGACTCCCATTTGCAGGCACAGATCAATCAAACAGCCACTTGGGTGACACTGAGAAACATTTATTTAAAATGAAAAAATAAAATGACCGTGACATCCATATTTCATCTCAATCACACATTGTTTATTATTAAAATGCATTTTCTTGGTCATTCTGTGGCGGATTAATGGTTCTCACAGAAGAAAACAGATGGATCTTAAAGAGACGATTTACTTGACAAATATGTCCCAAACCAGACAGCAATGATCAGCTCATTATTGGGATGTCTCACCTCTTCCAGTCTCCATCGACTAAAGAGTTTATTGTATTTTCCAGGTCTGCCAGCAAACCTTAACAGAGGAAACTAATGAGCACACAAAGAAGCTTAAAAACATACTAATTGTGAAAGGTAAAGGTCATAGCTTGGTTACGTTTCCAGTAAGAGCAGTACTTTGTAAAAGCCGAGGCCCAAAACGAACTCGATGGCGAAAGGGAAAAGGGAAGGAGACTTGGCATTCATAACGCGGGAGCTCACAAAGAAACATCTTTCCACAATCTTTTCATATTCTCCTTGTTTGACTCACTGTAAATAGTATCTGTCGGGCTCATGGCAGCCAGCCTACCTTCCCAGAAAGAAAGCGATGTAAAATGTGGAGCTGTTCAAATTCACAAACTGGAATAAGAACATCTTCAGAGCAAAGCTGTTCTCCCACTCAGACTCTGTCCTGGGGTGCTCTGAGGGGGGAGAAACAGGGTTGTGAGGTGGACAAGGGAGATAAAAATGCTTGCCAACCGCCTGGAAAGCGAGAGATAATTGAGGTATGAATGCACGCGGCGTGCGGACAACGCTCACCTAAATTTGTCAGCAGATAGGCGACCTTCTCATACACCTGGCAGGGTGACAATACTCATGAGCATCAACAGGGAAAAGGTTGAGGAGGGTCGTGATCATAATATGGAGACACAGAACAGGACTCTCAGAGAGAAAACTGCCCTTCTGGCTTCAAATATGTAACTGATGACGCTCGTCAAGACACCTACCACATTCAGAGACATAATAATCATAAAGTTGATGCAGACACCAGTGCCAGAGGTGGCAAACTGCCAGTTCTTCTTCACAAAATACCAATTGAGGGAGGCAAACTTCTCCATCGCGATGAGGCGGAAGACCACCACAGCAAACACTGCTGTCAGAACGAGGGAGATCTAAGCAGAGAGACGATGGAGAGAAAGATGGAGAGATAGTTTTATCTTCTCTTATAAGAACTGTGCAGCATATTAGGAAAGGTCAATTAATGAAGACATACTGTAGATATATTTAGAGAAACAGCCATCATTCCAGTGTAATCAGTAATCAGAAAAAATCAAAATCAAAACAAAAAAAATAGGCCACAATAAAGGTCAAATCTACTATTTCATTACAATTTTGATCCACCAGGGGGGGATATTATGCCACTGCTGGCATAATGCTCCAAAGGTGGCATGAAAAATACTGGGGAGCTCACCCTGACACCAAATCCCGAAAGGGCAGATTATTTCAAATTCACAGGGTTTACCATGAAGAATATTCCGGACACAGACACCATGAGCCGACTGAGTTTGTCTGAGAAGGGCTGGAAAGGCTCGGGCTTGCCAGAGATAGGGTTGACTCGCTCCACTCTGGAGTACTTGGCTTCAAACTGAGGCCTCAGCTCCTCCTTAATCACAACACACATTCCAGTATGAACTCCTGAAGCGTCTGATGAAGCAATAGCTCTTTTACGGGATGTGGGTCATATTTTGTAGATGTGTTGCCTTAAACTGCGAACTGATATACCTCTTCCTCCTCCCAATCAATGAGATCCCAGTCATACGTCAGTTCTGCTCTCCTCCTTTTCCAGAACTCCAGGAATACTGTGGCTGCAGGGCAGATCAGAAGTCAGTCACACTATTGATCAACTTTGATATGTAACACAAATGAAGGGTTATAGTCATGTGACTGCAGGGAGTTATTAACAGCACATCATGGTCAGATATCTTGAGTACGCTGCTACGGCACGCACGGTCCACAGTGTGAGACCATAATTACAGCAGAGATTGGCTGGGATGCATCCACCCCAATGACCAATTTAATTATGGAAATAAAAATGAAAAGCGATGCTACAACAGAAACAAACACAAATTGCTCCATCCAAACTAAATATATATACAATGTATACTGAGCTTGCACTTTATCATCGTGCTATATCAACACTTAGTTATTTGCATAATATTAAACTCATTTATTTATAATTACAAAGAGTTTTAATTGTATTTTTCATTTTTGTTCATATCGCTACTCGATATGCCTTGCAATTGCCCCTCTGGGACAAATAAATATTTTTGAATTGAATTAGCAAATGTATTTCTACATAAGCTTAACAAAACTACGACTGCGTCTATTATTACAGATGTTTATGTCCTGAAGTCTGAAGCATGACAGACAGTTACTGTATGCATAGAGGTGGCAGGTGACATGGAGGTGAGTGAGGGATGGTTGCAAGCTAATGACATAACAACCGTGTTGGCCTCCATATACTTTACTTACTATACTATACTTCCATATAGTACTTGTACAGTAAAAAACTGTACAAGCCCACATACATGTAGATATATCATCAATATCTTTTGTGGTTTTGGAGGATGGGAGGTCCATTTTGGTCCTCTCCTCGCCACAGGGCTGCATTATGTAAAGCAAACTGTGATTATTTTGACAGATATTCTGATATGTGACAACATTAGCGGGAAAACCTGATTTTTGCCTCCTAATTTTAATTTCCACTGAAAAAGTGTTAATACCATATAGATGTGAAATCACAATTGCACGACGCTTTTAGCTCAGGGCATCTCTGCAGCACTGCGGCGCTTTATGATTATGGTGTTTTGTCACGGCTTCTTACGATTGGCATCATGCAATCAGCCATATTGGCAATTTTCAATATTTCACAATCAGTTGTGGCCCGAATGGCCCATTTTGGAGACTGATAACAGCCATCAGTTAACGGACAGCTTTGTCTCCAAACAAACAGGCAACAAGCAAACAGGCTTTCCTTGTACAATCTTTCACCCCCAAATCATGTCTTTGCCAGGCCAGATCCATCTTATGTTCAAAGACTTCCAGAGTAAAGCTTTCTGTGGGCTGAACTCAGTCCAGAGGCATCGTTTCCTTTGTGCCGGACTCCACTGCGACTGGAGCTGCACACAACACCACAAAATCGTGTTCTTAATCTTTTTTCTGTCAAGAATTTTCATTTATTCTGGCTCAATGCGTATATATCAGTGCCGCCGAAAAAATAAGGCTTTTTCAAAAGCTGCAGGGCACACACACATCCCACTGTGCACTGGCTCAATATATGAAGGCAAATGACTTTGTAGTAGTAGTGTAAATGCAGTCACAGATCAGTGGGAAAAAAGCAAACTGTGACATCAAGCCACTGACTCATTCCTTTGGTCAAGTTTCTTTTGACATGAGTTTTATACACATACAGTACGTGGTTTTGTATTGCAGATTTATTTTACATTATTATTGTCTTATGGATTTGAAAAATACTACCTATGTTTTAAACTCAAACAACTGCATTATTAATCAATTAGCCCGGTAAATCAGCAGAAATAGACCTGAGAAAACTGGCAGTACTTCTTTCTCACATTTTAATAGTAAACAGAGTATTTATTAACTAAGGGATTAAGAACAAAAAGTGATATTTAAAGGAAGGTGACGACAGTTGTTATGTGCAGCCGAGTGTGCCTTACATTCCAATTCATTAGAAGCAAAACAAAATGTTTCCAGTGATGACATTAAATTGGGGACGCACAAAGGGTCTGTGGCCTTAAAAGAGCAACCAGCATGTGAATCCTCAGTCACAACAACTTCCACTGCCGTTAAAGATGTTGAAGTTTATTGTAGCCTGACCCCCTTTTTGTCTGAGGAGAGAGAAAAGCTGCCTTCTCAGATGCCGACATTCGGTCCCTTCGGCAAAAAACAATTTTTCCATCTTTATCTCACGCCCGCACACGCTGCAGACGCTCGCGTGCACTCACTCAGTGGTGCAGTGCTGCTACCTTTGCCCACCCTGCCGAAAGCCATTATGGGGGATTTGCAGCTATAGACCTCTGCCGGCGAGGCTGGCTGGACTTCCCTCGGCTCTCCAGCTTTCCCTGGCCTTCGTTTAGCCTAAACTCAGAACACGATGTGCCAATTGCTCCCTCGGGGTGTACTTAGCACATTCACCACGCTGGCAGGTTTATCGATCCGGACCAGATCTCTGCCCGGTCGCACTTTACATTACAAAAACATATCACAGCCATGGGAACATTAGCTGCATTACATGGCTTTGATAGTGTAATTCTCTAACCTTGACAGCCATATGATCCAGTGTCCCTCTGGGAAAATGTTTAATTATCTGGCTAATTACATCAAGACAGCACTGGAAGCCTAAGTGCAGCCACTCTATCAGGGAAACATGACCAGGATTTATTCGCAACTCGTTTATTTGCACTGCTGAGTGTTTACTGTGTTAAACTCTCAGCTGAAATGCGTAATGGGTAATGAGGCGTTGAGTGGAGAGTGGAAGCACGAGGTCCGTATAAATAGAACTCCAGAAGGGTTTACATCATGCGAAGGGCACAGTGGATGTAAGACAGCGAGTGTTAGGAGAGAGGGACAAACAGAAAAGAGCCTGGGCCTACCCCAAATAGCCATGAAGATAGCAAAGAACACGGTGCCGCCGTTATCAAACAGATGGGTCACCTGGAAACACAAACACACAAACAAAAGAACGAAGGATGTACAGGAGAGAGTTTGGAAAAAAGCTTTTTTCACACATCCAGCAGTCAGACAGCAACCGCAGCTGGCACATGACCGACCTTCAGTGTTAAAAGGAGGCTAAAATATTGTCCGTTGATGTTTTAACACTGAAACAACAATTAAACAATACAGGCGTTAAAAGGCTAAGAGATTTCTTTTTTATAAATCAACATCATAATTCTTAACCAATCTGTAATCATCATGTAATGAAATTACTAGACATCATTTTATCATATTCTGCTGATAAAACTACTTCAAAAATAAAATATATTTGTTTTGTAAGACGTCAAAAGCAATGTCGCAATAAAGACGTTGATTTGCTTTACAAAATCAAACACAGCAGTGAAATCAGCCTTTGCCCATCGTTTGGGTCCAAGCACTTTCTTGCCCGGAGTTATACAGAAAAGAAAAATGATGCTGCTCTCACGTGTGTACAGTAAATGTGAATCCACAGCCAGCAGATAGTTAGATTAGCACGGCGCAAAACAAACTGTAAACAGAGAGAAGCTGCTAGCTTGCCTCTGTTCACGGGAAACAAACCTGGCTACTCGTATCTTTAAAGCTAACGTGGCCGAGCAAAACGTGTCCCTTTGCTTCAAGTCCATGCTAAGCTAACAAGCTGCCAGGCATTCAAGTGAGAAAGCTCATCTTATTTAGCTTTAGTCTTGACAAAGTAAAAATCTTTAAAATATTGATTTTTGTTTCTGGATCCTCAATAAAAATGTACTAGAATTGATTCCAGGCGCATCATTTTACATTTGGAGCTCCGCGATCGACGGGGTCCGGTTCAAATGACGACGAAACAACTCTCCGGATTAGGGGGTCATGACGGACCTGGATCAAAACCCTCCGCTGCCAGAATGGTTGAAAATAATACCGAAATGCAGTGACTACAGAGGAATTTGAGACGTGCACTGACCTTTGCATAAACACAACTGTCGCTCAGCGTCCAGGGGTCACACGAGTCCTCACACATGGCGCACATGATGGTCGTGTTGGCCTCACAGATCTCTTTGCTGGCGTGACAGCAACAATTAGGAACAGTCCTGTTTTCAACTACACGTTCGACATTATGTCAATGCCAGTTTTGCAGGCTGTGCAGGCTGACCTGACTTGGCTCGAGTCCATGGTGAAGAGGCCATAGAGGAAGACGAAAACGCCGACCAGCGCCGCGGGGATCAACATGCCCGTGTACCAGCCCAACCATGCAAAGTAAAGGCCGATTTTCTCACCAAAGTATCTCCTGGGAGAGGCGGAGTGGTCGGAATTAAGCAGAAAACTGGCAAAATAAACATGGCTGTCTTCATTTGCTGTGAACCGGTGCTGTAATTACTGCGCTGCGATGTGGTCACAGCGGTTTAATGGATAGGGATGCTGCTGGACTGAAAAGGTCACACGGTGTAAAGCCGTGGTGGGAAATGAATCAATAACTGTATCTGCGTCCTTAAGCACAGAGCTGTCAAGGTGCCTTTGAGCAAAACAATCCTCTCACGGCGGTATCAGGATACTCCGGACTGTGGATTTAAAACCACACTAATGACGTGACATGAGCAAGAAAATAATTATTGTCTATGTTTACGTGCAAGCTGCAGTGTCTCATTAATGGTTCTAAGTGTCGGCACACAGGCTGTAATCACAGCGTCTCCATTAACACAACATACAAATGTACAGGTGGATGATAAAATGGATAAAAACTGAAAATTCAAAAACAAAACATTTATCTCTGGATTCATCCACCAAATAAAATACCTCAAAAATCAAGTGACTTCGTCCAAATGATGGATGAAAGGAAGAGAAAAACACCTCCCTGCAATAACAGATTATTTGGCTAGTTGGGGGCTTCAACATTCACATATCATAATAAATATGTAGGATTTGTTAGAAAAGAGTAAATTATTTACACATCCAGGGAGCAACATGTGCAGTGATTTGGTGTCAGTAATTGGCAACTTAAGCTGAAAACTGCTCCAGAGACGACAGAGAACTTCTTTTTGTGGCTGATATTAATACCATACATGGTGATACCAATGTATCTGTGATAGGCTGATTATATCGACCAATCAATTTAGCAGCCGGGCTCTAGTTTACAGTTTCAGATTAGAATCAGCTATAAACAGTGCTGCCCTTTCATTAATTCTCTCCCTGACATCATTCCAAGAAGGGATGTAGATTCTGGGTTAAACTAAGACAATCATTTCCTGTTTGCTCCAACCAATATCAACACTGTAAATCTGTACAGCATATTATCCAAACACCAACCAAATGGTGAAGGCACAGCCACTACAGACCTCTTTAGATGATCTGCTCTGGTTTACTGCTGGGACTGCCGCTAAACTGCCTCTCTTGCTTTATCCAAATAAACACTATTGTTTTGTTGCTCTAATATTTTTTTCTTTAATTTTTCATAGCTCTCCATTACTACAGCTTGTTTCTGTCTAATGATACAAAATGTGATTGGTTAATTTTGGGTGTCAAATGACGCAGATGTTGATACTCATCATTCCCTCTAGGCCTTTAGGTTTGTGCTGAACCAAAATGCTCTGCTGCGTTCACCTGCTGGTGACTAACTGTGTCTGTCATTTGATGCTGAGTAGCCGGGGAGTAAATCAGCTCCCTGCTCTGGCTGAAGGCAGTGCTGCGAGAGCAGCAACAGTGAACTGAAACAGTCAAGTTTTCAGTAGGACATCAAACAGTTATGCAGACGGAGGCAGCGGGAAACAGATATTTGTGATTTTACAGGGAGTAATGGCCTTCTTTCTTCTGTTGGCAACTCTTCCTCAGACATAAGATAAATGAGAAATGCATTTCACAAAATATCCAATTATTTCAGTGGTGATAGGATTGGTAACTGTTAAAAGTTACTCTGATGGGATGTCAGGGAAATAGCTCAGACTGCAGACTGTGATCAAAAATTTCGAGAGAGATAATATCAGTTCTATTTAAAAAAAAAACCAAACTATTTGAATATGACCAAAGGTGGGATAAGCCAAAAGCAGCTCTTTATGCTGCGCCGTACGATTTTTACCTGATGAGATCCAGAGGCTGATATTTGTACCAGATTCCCCAGCGAGCCCAGCGCTCGTACAGCAGATGCCTGTGGTTCTGGGCCCCGTGCGTCTTAATTGGGTGTCTGCTCCTGTAGCCACCCTGACGAGATAAAGAGCAAGCGAATCTACATTACAGGAGGAATTTTAAGGTTTAACAATTGCGTGGGTGAATCTTATGAAAAATAAAACTACATCCGCTCACCTCATGAGGAGGAAACGCAGCCTCATACGTGTTGTTACCCAATAACCGGTTGATACCTACAGTAAAATAAACCAGTAGGAAAACACAAGGTCAACAAATTAAAATTTTAGCACAGTCATTACTGACAAAAAGGGTCCAGAGAGAGACTCATTCAAACCCTGCTGTTCCACAGTCATAACAATTTACTGCATTAAGTAACAGACAAGCTGCATTAGAGAGGAACATTAGAGGCCTAAAACATTCACGTTAGAATTTCAAATAACCGCAGGTGCTTGAAAACAACAACTTGTTTTCCATTTATTGCTGGGCCATAATTGTTTGGTGTGAAGAATTCAGTCATAATAAACAGACGGAAGTGGCTGTGGGTTCTGCGCTGCGTGGGGAAATAAAGAATCATTATTCCTGTTATTTTTTGACAAGATTCTTTTGCTTTGTCATCCTCTGACTGAAACTGTGAATAGCGAGAGCAGGACAGGAGCAGCGAGAGGTGGATTTGAAAAGGATTTTCCGCTCTTGTGGCGGTGCTGATCTCATAGTGGTCAACGGCATTAAAATATTAATGTGAAATCCGTCCCAGCCCTTCATGGCCGGACTTTAATCAGCCAAACGTGTCGGCAGCTAGTCCGACGAGTGAGTGGGACGGGAGAGGACGCAGTTTGGCCACCAAACCAGAAACAGCCAGAAGGAGAGGAGGGAGCAACGTCAAGTATCAGCAGCGAACAGCCGCAGACCCACATTGTAATCAAACAGAGCAAACAAAGAGCATATCTTCTCTCTGTGATGGTTTTAGTAGACTTAGTAAATAAAGATAGGTCCAATACCAATGTTTCTGCTGAATAAAGGTATAAAATGAACTTCTTTTCAATAATAAGTAGACTATATCCCCTTTTCAGGGAATGAATTGTCTTAAATAGGCCACGGATTCATGTTTAGTATTCTATAAAAATGTGGATAAGAGTCCCCTGCCACTACTGTGACACTTCCAGGAAAATATTTTGCATGTACGGAGAAATAAGAGAAAGAAGCGAGTGCAGTGCCTTACCCATCTTTGATTTTCCATCCTCGTACTTGGTGCGCTGCAGGACATGATGGACTATTCGGCTTCTGGTTGAATTAGAAAAGAAGGTCCCTCTGTTGTTGATGCTGAAGCTGGAAGGGAAAGTTCGCCAATAAAAATGTGAAGTTCATTAAAACTGGCGTAGAGTCATTCCAGCATCACTGTCAAGCCTGACAAGCAGAGGAAAAAAGGGGAAACGATTCGCTGGCAGACAAGGTTAGATGACGATGATGCCTTTCATCGAAGCCACGCTTTGAAAAAGGGAGAGAAAAAGAAACAGGAAGGAATGGGGGAGTGATCGGCTCATTTCATGGAAATCTGCTGCTGCATTTCAATATCTTATTTATGATCAACTCGTCTTTTTGGTTCTGCATTCTCTCTCAAAGACAGACAGGACTTCATATAGAAAATGTGAAAAAACTGCTGTTTTCTAAATTCCACATCCAGAGCTCGGGACATGAAAGGATTGATGGGAAAGATGGAAACTGGGGATGCATAGTGGCATAAACATCGACTAACACTACTCATACAGAGTGTCACAGGCTCTGTTAATGTGTGTGAGACGCAGTGGTGGCATGCACGTCCTTACTGATGCATGCGCGCTCGGCTGAAGGGGGCTGTGTAGCAGTCGGTCTCCTCCAGGTCAGGCAAGGCCTCTTTGTCCAGCTTCATGGGATTTCTGGGAAGCCAGCTTTTTATCTGACGCCATCTCAGATGGAACCTTTTGCACAGACGCACGGAGGAACAGGATTAATGGAAGGATTAACAGGAAGATTGCTTTCTTTGATATGGAACAGTAGCTCCTAACCTGCCCCCTCCCCTCTGCCTCACAAAAAGCCTTGTGATCTTGTGCCACTGTGCCACATCACACCCACTAAAAAATACTTTTACAACATTAAAGGGTTTGTATTATAGCCATTTTCGGATCTTTAGTATTCATCTTAGACACCAGTGGGGGAGCTTCGTATGATTCATCATCTAAAAAACTGTATAGCTCTTCAGAAAATGCATTTCCATCCCTCCATTTACTTCCACTTTTCAGCCCTCAGCCCAAATCTGCTGTTTCAGTCCCCCTCCTCCCCCTTGCCCCCTCCCTGCTGGAACCACTTTGCTCTGATGGGTCATATTTCCTTACCCTGACCTGATGCACTCCTGTGAGGTGCACGCTATTCTCGGCAGGCAGGCAGACCTCAGAAACACACCACGGAAGAATTTGTTTTTGTAAACAGCAAGTCGAGAAAGTAACGCAGTTTGGCGATATTTTGAATATTATCTGCTAATGAAACCGTACACACCCGATCCGATTGTCTTTAGAGTCTAAGACTGATCATTTAGGGTGCTTAGCTCATAGCTTAGCCACGTCGATCTGCCTGCTGGCCCAGTCGACTGCTGCGCTCACACACCCAAGCAGTTACACTGGAAGCCGTGGGTGGAAAAATATGCAAACTAAGTCCCTCCTTACGTAAAAACGGGCATCAAATCTGATCGGCTTGTTGAATCACAAGAACACAGAGTGAGCCAGCCCTCATAAAGAATGCCAGGGTAGTCATTTGCACACAAGTAACAATGCAGCTGTTTGCTGGTAAACTTTGTGTCCTGGTGTTCATGAGGATGTTTCTTTGACACATACCACACACGGAAATGCCACTGCCAGCAGGACAACGTTCCCCACTAAACCAAAATTACCATTCAGGAATGGCTCACAGAACAAAGAGTCCAAGGTTTTGGTCTGCCCTCCAAACTCTGCAGATCGCAATCTAATTGGGTATAAGTGGAATGCGACGGAACCATGAATGGAGCGGAGGCCCGATCCCTGACCACACAAGACCCAAAGGATGCTGGGTCAATGCACAATTACCAAGAGACAGTTAGAGATCCATGTCCTGACAGGTCAGAGCCGTTTTGGTGGTACAAGATGAGAAGTTGTGGCTGTAGAGTGTGAAACAAAATATTGGACAAACTACACAATTCCTCTTGTAGGTATTCATTTCCTAGGATGGCAACGGAATGACCTTTTCTACTCTACCTCTACAGTAAAAGTGTTTAATCCTGATTATCCTGCCTTAACCCTAACCAAGACCCCTCATCTCGACAACTTGCCAACCCAACCGATGAAGGTACTAACCGGTTAGAGGTACATTGGGGTAGGCCATTTGCTTGCTCTGGCTCCAGATTTGCTGGAGAGGTGTCTCTAGTGAAGCTCTGACATGGACTGAATGAATATAAATGGGAATTCTGGGGGCAAGCAAGGCAGCAAGTCGTCACCACCTGCACATGGCCTATTTGTTCAACTTTACAGTGTCGTGCATTACTGACAGACCAGCAGTAAACACACAAACCCTATTCGCTGCCCGAGTTTCGACTCTTAGTGAAAGACTGCAGGACCCCAGAGGAAAAGATAATGGTCCTCATTGTTCACGATGACTAAGCTCACTCTCACACAAGATTTGAAAGTGCTTTGTATTTTGTTCTGAGGTGGGCGAGTGTGAAACTTGTCTGTGCTTTTCCCTCTGCTCGGCGTGTAGGTGTGTGTATGTGTCCTCCGGGCAGGACTGTTAACATGTCTGCAGCATTTAAAGTTGGAATAAATAATATTATCCATACGCTAAACTAATGTTCATTTATACTGTCAGGATAAAAACCTGCGTGGGCAAGGAAAACACCAAAAAAGGCACAATAATTACAGCTTAGTTGTCAGGTTGCTCTGTTAATAATGCCAATGGGTGGAAGAAATGAGTCACTCCATTACTGTGATTTAAAAGAGAACAAAACAAATAAATCAAACATCACTAATTGTGGCCTAGTCAAAGCTTTACACTGACTCACTAAATGCTTAATATATTTTTAGCCATCAATGCAGGTACAAACATCTTTTATTTAAACTTCACTAAAGTAAAATATTTATCTACAGAGGTGGACATGCAGGGTTTTGTAATCAGGTTGGGATGAAATTCAATTTGGGTAAGTATTATAATTTCTTTTACTGTACGACAAAAATTTGGACACATTTTGATTTTTACGCACTTCCAGGAAGAGTCAAGCATGACCAAAACTGCCTGCAAACTGTGTCACGTACAGCTACCGTATTGTGGTGATATGACCAGCATGAGTGCTCATCTTGTCCGTTACCATCTGGAGCCATCGGCGTTGGAATGTCCTGATAAATGAAACTCCATACAGTGTTTCAGCTATCATTTCCCTTCCATGTTCCTGCCCTCTTACACCTCTAAAATCCCTAACATTTGGCTTGTTTATTCAGAATGCACAAAACTTATACTCCATACAATATTTCCCCTATAGTTGTATTGCATGTCTGTGTGTTGCTTTTGTTGCAGCCTAGCGTAGGTCAAAATGACTTGTTATATCCCCGTTGCTTACCACATCCTGACTAAGTATATACCAGTTAACATACAGCCAGTCACAGCCAATTAGGCGCTATTTGGAAAGTTACGTGTAGCTAGTGTTCATTTCAGCTGACAAAATGGGCGTACAGACATTTTGCGGCAGTGAGCAGAAGTCCAGCAGTTGTGAGACAAAGACATCGTGAACAACGCCGGGGCTAATGATGAGGGGAGGAACCACCCACGTTTATTGCCTCTGATGCCCATGACTGGAACTAAAAACATAGCAAGCTAATCAGGCCCTGGATGGGACATTA
>KV751338.1:5799061-5819218 GCA_001698575.1 Mola mola
CATGGAGTCAAATGCCCATTTGAAAAATATCGGGTTTGAAACACGCTTTACAATCAGGAGCCGCGGTACCTTATTCCATCAGGGACAGAATTCAAAGAAGAGCGGAGCAGAGCTAAATGAGTCGCTCTTATTTATTTTCTCATTCATCTTCTCATGGTACTAGCTTGATGAGCAGGGGCAGCAAAATCGAGCAGTCTACTTAAAAAAGATTGTGTTGCACACATTTTGTATGACTTTTCTATGCAGCTGAAATAAACGAGATGAGATGTGCATTGTTTCTTCAAAAAACATGACTCATGACATTTTTTCTCTAGAAGTGCATTTTGTTTTTTCTTTAAGAAGCAAAAGAAGATCACAATATCATAAATTAAATTGAACTGCAGCACAATTTGAGGCGGAACAAAGCATGCAGTATGAGAACCAAATGTCTAAAAAAAGAAAGATGCTGCAGTGAATTTGATTTGTTGTTTCTATCTAGACTCCAGGGAGATGAAGAGATGGAAGTCCTGCGATGTTCTTGGACAACATTGGAACATCACTTCAAAGCGCCAGAGCGTCTCTCTAAAAATAGAATGCAAATTAGACTGTGCGGCTTGAGTCATGTGTTCGACTGAAATGTTATAATATAATACAAATATAAGTATTTCATAGAAAAGCACCGTCAGCGTGGGTGAGTTGCGGTATTGTACTCCTGACAATGTGCCTTACGTCAAGAGGCAGCAGACTTCTGAAAATGTGTGAAAACAACTAGTCAGAGTCGTTCAAATACAGCAGTGCGTCAGCCGCAGGTACTTGCCGATTCTGAAGAGACTTTCCAATCATTGAAAATAATCACGGCCATATATTCAAACACTCGCTCAAACTGACTCAGTGGTTTGGTTAAAAGGATCATGGTCGGTTTGACATAAAGTTCCTCTGTTTGCATTCCTCCACCAAGGTGAGTGATAATCTAAAACCACAGCTCACATTATGGCTGAAGCCTTGCAGCTGTTCCACTCATTAAATTTCATTAGATACACTGAACCGTCCCGCTCCTGACCTGAGGACAACAGAGAAAAGTAAAGCTGTACCATAAATCTACTCACCTGCCCAAGGTTTTGCTCTTCCAGTCTGTAAAGTAACATTTTTTCCTTGAAGAAGAAATAAAAAAGACAAGTTAGAGAGATTGGATGACAACCTTACGGGTTCTAGTTTTCTTTTCTATCAACTCTTACCTGAAAGGCATCCGGATGTTCATTTGCTCGGCGTATTTGCAAAGTGTATCCCAGGGAGCGTGGACCTTCACAAACATGATGTCGTTGTTCGTTACGGAGGGCTTTCAAATGAAAAGAAACACACACGAGAGCATTAGAGCGATGTTTGGGAACTGAGCTCAAGTGTTTCAAAAGCAAACCAGTATGTTTCTACCTCCTTCTCCAGCATCAGACCCTCAGCCCGCAAGTTCTTCTCAAAGGTGCACCTCTTTTCCACCTGCGGACTGGACTTCTTGTAAACCAGGATGTAGTCGATACGTTTTTTCCCATCTCGAAAAAAAAGCCCAGAGGAGCCGTCAGGATTCTTTCCCTGTAGCGACAATATTTCACAGCTCAATTTTTTTAAACGTGGGGACTGAGCTTCTCAGTGGCAAACCGCAGTGGAACATTGTGGGACCAGGTACCTGAAGGGAATCCATGCGGGCCCCTAATTTGGAACGGGTGGCGGGCTTTTGTGCCTGGAACGACTCGTCCGCTCTCCTTTCACACGTAGTCGCCTCCGATTCCTCCACGCAGTGATCTTTGCCATCCTCTGCTGCACACAGACACAGCACCAAAGTTGCTAAACTGGTGGCACCTTGTTCGCAATTTCTGTTGCTGCTCAGGCCAAAATTTAATAATAAGAGTAATAAGAATTTAGTTTTACAAGTAAAATCATTTGTGCCAGATTTTCTCCACTAGTACAGGCAGGGATTTTAAAGGAAACCGTCCTTTATTAGTGTAATAAATTGGACAAATATAACTATAAACAGAAATAGAAATCAAAAGCACCGAATGAATGACGTAAAAGCACTAATGTGAATGTTCTGAAGCCAACACAATGCATTCAATTTGAAAAATAAAAGCTGTAAAAGAGCAAAATATGACTCAGGCCTTTAAGCAAAAAGGAGTTCCCTCAAAAATCCTAAAGCAGTCTCATTTTACACAGCGGGATCCTACTGCTTTTTCACACATGAATGACTCATGTGAGGTGAAACGTGTGTGGGGATCTAGATTAAAATGTTTTTCTGACTTGATAAAATTCATACATTAAACATTAAAGCAAGATGTGTCACAGCTCAGACGTAACAACCTACTGGAGCTGGCTGGTCCGTCTCCTGTCTACAGCCTCTACAGACTGGGAGCAAACACACCTTTTCCTCACACATCTATTTTTAACCTGTCAAAAAACCTAGTTTTCACTAAAATAGCAACAGCCCACCTCCCACTGCCTCATCTGCATGAAACTGCATCTTTCCTCCATCACTCTGCACTCAGCAGCAAAATAACAAAAGGTCAGGCAAAGGGTGCTTTTCAAGGCCAGATTATTTGTGCTGAGACAAAAAGAAAGAATGTTCTTGAATATGTTAATAAGGCTGAATAATTCACATATCTCCAAAAGGCATTTCCATTCCACTAGTCCATTCTGAGGCGTAGTGCTTTGCAATAGGATTTCCCCACACTATCTCAGCGCCTGTGAAAGTGTGCCAGGCACATGTGACTGTGGTTTCCAAATCCCCTGCAGCCTGAACACTATCAACTCAATCGATATCGTGGAAGCGCCTCAAATGTCTGCAGCATTTCTAAAAACTGCACTGCCAACAAACTCCATTCATAATGAGAATAACATTCAATACAGCCAGTGCATGATGTACGGAGAGAGTATCAATACAGGAAATAACGGCAGTCAGCACTAACATTACATAAGATGCACACAAATACAATTCCAAGAGAATAGTTTCACAGAATGAGAGCATGGCTGCTTCATATGAAGTTTTAGGCAATTTAGCCCATGTGCAGTACAACAAACACTCAAAACTTAATAATTTGTAAAAGTACCAATAATCATCTCGAGAATATTCCTGCAGTTTCAATATCCAGGAACATAGTAAAAATATTGTAATATTTGTTTTTGTTGGACATTCCTAGCTTTTCTTTTGAGTTTTTGAGAAGATTTATCATGATATTTGCAAGTGCATCTCAAAAAATTACAATATCATTAATTTTAATTAGCTACTTATCTCTATACTAGTCTTATTAGATAGTCTTAGTGCGGCTTTTCACATTATATCACATCTTATTACAGAGGATGGAACACCAAATTGGCATTAAAGGATCTGCTTTAGATGGTTTAAGTCCCTACTTATCTGATACATATAATTTTGTTTGTGTGAATGATCAATCATCCAGTTATGACAAAGTTAGTCATGGAGTCCCACAAGGTTCTGTGCTTGGACCATTACTATTCACTCTATACATGCTTCCTTTAAGTAATATTATTAGAAAGCACTACATGCATTTGCATTGCTATGCTGATGACACACAAGTATAGATTTTAATGAGGCCAGATGAAACCCATCAGTTAGCTAATATGCAGACAAGTCTTAAGGACATAAAAAACTGCATGTCTCATAACTTTTTATTGTTAAATTCTGACAAAACTGAAGTAATTGTGCTGGCCCTAAACACATTAAAGACTCATTATCCAACAACATAGTTAATCTGGATGGCATTACCTTGGCCTCCAGCAACACTGTCAGAGACACTGGGTGTTATCTTTGACTAGGAGCTGTCTTTTAACTCACATGCAAAACAGATTTCAAGGACGGCCTTCTTTCACCTCCGTAACATTTCTAAAATCCGGCACATCCTGTCTCAACAAGATGCTGAAAAACTAGTTCACGCATTTGTTACTTTCAGGCTGGATTACTGTAATTCTTTATTTTTTAGTTGCCCTAATAATATTTCCCCCGTATTTCCCCATACTGGCTTCTCTGCACTGGCTCCCTGTTAAATCCAGAATGGAATTCTAAAATCCTTGTCCTCACCTACAAAACTATTCATGGTCAGGCACCATCTTATCTTAAAGAGCTCAGACTATCCTATCACCCATCCAGAACCTTACGCTCTCAGCATGCAGGGTTATTGGTGATCCCAAGAATCTCCAAAAGTAGAATGGGAGGCAGAGCCTTCATCTATCAAGCTCCTCTCCTGTGGAACCATCTTCCAGTCTCGGTACAGGAGGCAGACACACTCTCTGATTTTAAGAGTAGGCTTAAAACCTTCCTTTTTGATAAAGCTTATAGTTAGGGCTGGCCTATCTAGCCCTTAGTTATGCTGCTGTTATGCTTTAGGCTTAGGTTGCTGGGGGAGCACTCCATGAGGTACTGAGCTCTCTTCTCTGTCCCCTCTGACTTTGACTCCATCTCTGCTCCTCTAAATGTCCATATCCTTACACTAACTTTACTTCTTCCCCGGAGTAGTTGTGCTTTATCATCCTGCAGGTCTTTCTAGGTTGTGGTGGGAGCTGTTGCTGTGGTCCTGCCTGTCGCCTTCTGCCCATGGATTACAATGACTTCTGGACCAACATGCTATACCCACACTATACCTGGATTTATAGACTCGTATGAACTCAAACATCCTAAGTAAACTGTTCTTATCATGTTGTTGTGTTCTGTACAAGTGACATCTATTGCACGTCTGTCCATCTTAGGAAGAAGGATCCTCCTCTGTGGTTCTTTCTGAGGTTTCTTATTTTCTCTGTTGAGGGTTTTTTAAGTTTTTCCTCACCCGGTTTGAGGATCTAAGGGCAGAGGATATCACATCTGTACAGTCTGTCAAAGCCCAGTGAGATAATGTGCAAATTGTGATTTTGAGCTATAAAAATAAAATTTGATTTTAATTTGATTTGATTTGACTTAAGAAAGTGAATGTTTAATAAATTCTAGACTCATCACATGTAAACTAAGATCCTTCATTCCACTGCTTCAAATTTTGGCCTTTAGCTAAAAAAAAATCCCTAAAACTGCATAAGCAATTACCAAAATGAAAATAAAAAAGCCTCAAAATATTTGAATTATAGTGTAATGATAGGTGAATATTTAACTTTTTGAAAGAAATTACAAAAGAAATGAACTTTTGAAGTGATATTATTTTAAGGGCTTTACCATCCGCCCTAACTTAAAGTAACCAACAAGGGTACGAACTATAAATGGTTGATATTCTGCAGACTAATCAGACTATGAATTTGCAATAACGAGTAATTAAATGCTTGATCTCCTGTCAGTGGGCTGACCTGCATGTGGGGGCAGGAAGCTGCAGGAGTTGCTGATGCTCTGACTCAGACCTTCGACCTCTGGTTTGGGCTCCGGGCTCAGAGGCACAGACAGGAAGTGGTTGAGGTTGATGGGATGGGTCTGACTCTGGGCCAGGCAGGGGAGGCTGCGGCGAGACGGCTTCAGGCTCTTCTCCTTCAGGATCTCACTAATGCTGGTGTGCATGCCTGAGGACCAGAGGGATGGGGGAGGATACGTATAAAACACAGACTATACTGATAAGTAATATATTTATTCAGAGGCAGTTGCATTAACTCTGCTGGGAGAATTGACTTCCCCAACACATGCATAATGCTAAGCCTTCCAGTCAGTATAAAAAACATACTGCAGGGATGGGTGTATGTTACCTGTCAGCTGATTGATGAGCCCCAGTAATGGGGAAACATGTAAGGGGCACTCCACCTTTATCAAAGTGAAATAGCCTACTAAATCAATGGAGTAGCGACTGCTCGGATAATGGCAGTAAGATAATATAGGGGCAGCTTCAGCACTTTAATATAAACCCATAACGGTTGGGAATCAATTTCTTTTAATTACATTAAGTTATATTGCATGTCTTTTATAAAGCTGCTGAAGTAGCAGCATGTTTTAATATACAGTATATAAAAATGTTGTTTTATCATATCGTATCGTATTCTGCAAAGTATAACCGACAAGGCACATTTAAAAAAAAAAAAAGCCAAACAACAAAAATAAACTACATACATATTGTACGTATAACTATTGCACATAAGTGATAATTTGCATTTTGGTTAATACACTATTGCTGCACTGACCTACTGTGAGACATGAATTGAAAATTGTGGCATCGCAGGCCCTTGTTTTCTGGGTTTATTGGTTAATCTCACCTTAAAAGATGCTTACTGCTAGCCGCCACTGTACAGTAATGTGTGTATATGCTGTGATTATTATATGAGTCAATAAGAGCAGTTTGTCTTTGTATCATCAGCTAAATTTACTAGTCATAATATCCAAATATTGGTCCGATAATATTAAAATCCTGCTCTAGCCACTGACGAAACCCTTAAAAATTGAATTTGTGTTTTGTAAAATTACATATTTCAATTTCTTGTGTGAAAAAAATCCCTTTGTGGCCTTAAAGTAGCTCAGATATAATTCTACATCTTTTCCTCACCTTTGTGGGGATCTATAAATTTGCTGATTAAGCCCCTCGCCTGCAGACGGAGCGAGCCGGAGCTTATCTGCTCTGTCATCTTTCGACTTCTAACTAGTTTACTATACGCCCAACCCCCAAAAGTTGTCAGGATTGGTCCCTTAGGATTTCTACGTAGAAGACCGTGGCTGTCGGAATTCATTTTTTTGAGGCTGTAATTGGTGGATTACAGAACGAAGGCAAAAATCCTCAGTCTTGTTGTTGACGGAATTAACTCTGATTATCCTCAGTTGTGTCTTTAATAAATTTCTATAGAAAAAAAAAATAAAATGGAAGAAAACCCACGAAGAGCACTTAGATGAAGTAATGCGCAAAACTGTAAACATGTAGTAAGTTGATGAAAGGGGGGAGGGAGGAATCACTTCACTCATCAATGGCTCCATTATTTTATGGGCTAGAGTGCCGGTGATAACGTCCGTCCTTCATACCAGAGTGCATTGACACTATCAGCCCTCCTCCTCCATCAAATCACACAGAGCAGCATGATGGTGCACCACGAAACAACGCTGCCTCAACACGCTAGTACAGTAAGTGCTGAAACCACTTCAACACGGCTGCATGTGATAAAGGCCCTCACTTACGCTGTTACATAGCTTTCTCATTAGGACGTTGTTGTTTCATTAGTAACCGGCAGAGGTCATTCTGAAGGTCGTTTCACTCGTACCGAAATAACAATAGGATGTCAGTGGATCTGACAGATTGTTGAGCGGGTGACTCTACCTTACTGTAATTGTTAACGTTAAAGAGAATCACGGCGGTAATAACGATAATGAAAGTCCAGCACGGGAAGCGGGACAGTGGGCCCGACCTTCGCACCGCCCCCTCTGCAGCCCCTCACACATTTATTCATGAAATACAGGGTGCAGTCTTTCAAACAGCAGCGTGACTCCTTTTCACTTCCAGTGACAGATTCTCTCAGTGACCTTCCTGAAGTGTTCAGCTGCACTGATAATTCACTCCCTACAGCCCAGGAATCAGTGCTGCAAGCTGCACAGTAACTCACTCTGCCGACATTGATCTCAATGGGATCTCCCAGTGCCGTTGAGTAAGAATAGAGCCAGTTAAAGATGGGAGCCTGCTGGCTCCAGGGGAACCACTAACCATACTGTATATTTCCCGTATAACCCCATAGATACGGCGTGAATGAACGTTGTGAGCTCTAGCTAAAAGCTATGAATAATTGAGAAAGTGGAAACTGTAGAAATTGTGCATTAAAAAACGTTTGCCGTGGGATTTTACAGGAAAAAAAGGCACTTTTTTTTAAATAACATGGTATGATATAGACATACAAACTATTTATCCATCTCACAAGTTAACTTGCCTTCAGATTAATAACACACAGTTCCATTTGACTTCATATTTGAATCAGTTCCACTATCAAATCATTGCAGGATACTCGTCTATAATTCTCCAAAGTGTCGTATTGTACAAATTACATCTGCAATGACATTTCAAAACCAGACGATTTTATGGACCAGTAAGCAGAGAGGATTGTTTCTCTCGGCAACAACAACAACACACTTTATGACTGGCTGGTAAAACAATTCGAGCTGTGAGTCCAGCAGCCTAAAGGACCACTTCTATTCTATTCTATCTATGTGTGAATAAATATCATGTTTGATGGTCCAGTGAAGCGATCCTGTTTACTATGTTAACATCATGCTGATCGATACATGAAGAACAGCTGCTGCTATACTGAAGTACACTATGCTTTCTCAAATAAGTTCAGTTACTGGCATCCAGGTGGTTTAGATAACCCAGCAGACACCGATGAGGCTCAATATCTGCAGCAATACATCACAGCAGAGTGAGCCAGTGGGACTGTACGGGCGAGGCTCGCAGGTCCCAAATGACCCTCAGTTTTCAGTTTAAAATAGGCCCACAAAATTGGACGAGGTTTGTGTTGCGCGAAACCGCTTCAGTGGAAACTTCAGAGCACATGCAGACGACTGGTGATATTAAAAGGACACGTAAATAGTTATCTGTCAATCAGCTTTAGCAGCAGTTTCACATGCGGGCGGACTCAGAACGCTGGTAAAACGGGTCATTGTGTAAGCCGATATAAATACATAAAGGGTTCATCTGATGTGAAATCCCGCCTTTAATCTCGCTGGGCGCTGGCTAGAGCTGGTTTATCGGGAAAAAGTTAATCCGCCGTCTGTGTGCGTGTACTCCATGTGCATGTGTGCGTCAGCTGATAGTGGAGGCTGTGCGACCCTTTGCAGGGAGGAAGAGGAGGAGGAGGAGGAGGGACACAGGAGGGGCAATTAAACAGGAAAACAGATCAAGATGCCCGGACAGTGGACGCTTGCTGCGAGGTCCAAGCATCCACAGAGGATCATCCGAGGAAGAGGTGCACAGGCTCCAGGGAAGGTCGTGATCCGGGATTTGGATCTCTCCTGTTCAGCCTGTCCATTAAAGTCTTGTGATGAGAGATTAAAGGATTTTGTTCGGGTTCTGCGTATATTGGTACAATTGTGTTTGTACGCTGTGGACGATATACTCCTCTACAACAACGTTTCCACTAATGACAGATGCAGCACTCAGTACCTCTGCCAAGTCCAAACTTTCCACTCACGTTAAAATTCCTCGATCTGCCGACATACAGGATCAAAAACATAACGTCCTTGGCAGAGGTAAAGATCAAACCTGTGGATTGGTTTTTAATTTCCTCTTTATTAATATGCTACAGTATGATGTTCATGTCACGTGTTTTCTGTCGTCTGTTTTCCTGAAACTGATCAAAATTTCCCTTTTGTGTTAACATTTTGTCATCCTTACAATATTGGTGCAGTGTCAGTGTCAAGGTTTATGTTCAACATATTGTGAAATATGATTTTGATACCCAGTCTCAGCATTTATATACAGTGTTTGAGGAGGAATATCATGACTTACAGTACAAGGTGAGATGCGCTAATCTAGTTTTTTCAGTTCTGATCTGATTCCAATACTTGGATTTGGATATCTGCCAATACTAATACCAGAACTCCTTTTTCCTTAAATATTACTATTAAGGTTATTATTGTTGTTGTTATGTGCAAGGTTGCATTAGGCTGTGAACCACATCTTCCTTCTTATTACAATAGTAAAAAATATGTTAAAATGTATTAATTCAAAAGGCAATTTATCATGAGTGCTATGGCATATTAACTCCTTCATAAAGTGTTGCTGCTTTTAGGGATTAACATCTCTTTAATCGCCTTCCTCATATTATAATATATACCGTATATATATCAATACCTATAATATATTAAACAGAACAACTAATATATTGCTTGTGTATATTTTGAGACTGAAAAATCTCCAGACTGATTTAGCAACTCAACGTTATGGCGCACTTTCTGTCGGGTGATTGGTTCTTGCCCGTTTCAGGGGAGATACGTCACAACACAGCAGTTAGATGCTCTCCGACGTCAGTTCCAGGTGGACTTTAAGTTATGGTTCCCTTCATTCCCATTACTAATGAATAAACAACTTTTACTAAAACATTTTGGGCGTATTTGCCTAAAACATCAGTATTATTACATCTGTCTATAAAATCTGGATTAGAAAAAGGATCCACAGATGAGCGAGTGCATCGGTGACCCGATAGGTGACTCGTGCAACAAAGTTAATAAATAAGTGGTTCCTCTTGCCATTACAAGCTCGATTTCTATTCAATTAAAAATTTAATTTATTTTTTGCCAAACTTACCTGCTTTGATGTTGTATTATTTAATGACTATTTTATTGCTTTATTGTGATGTTTCAGTTAAGTTGTATATTTCTTATTTTCTTTAGTGTACCTGAACGCCACACCCATGAGTCTGCGTAAGCTTTGCTGGGACTTCTGTGTTTCAGCGCAGTCTGGCCTTCAGATAAGTCTGTTTGTTATAAGAAAAACATGTTTCGACTGTGAAGATGTATTCATTTTCATTCACCAGGTACATATTATTTTTTTTAATATACATTTGTCATTTTATTTTTGTGTAAAAGTTTAACCAGCCTGCAGCCTCCTGTGAAGGCAGAGTTCTATAAGGAGCTGGCTGTGGAGACTAAATGTGGGATCCAAGTCGAACCTCGGGGGACAGTGTGTCATTCCACCTATTGCAGAGAACAAATGTACAAATATGATGTGTTACAAGCTGACAGGTATGATAGGAAGCAAACCAATGCTGCAAGAATGAGTTTAAACTGCCCAATATGAGCTAAAGCGTTGCTTTTGACTTCAAGATCCCTGTGAGAAACCAGAAATGAACCCACGGAGAAACAAAAGTAGCACACAGCAGCAAGCAGAGAATTCAGGTCAGTGGGTTGTTTCCCAGCATCACTCTGTGTTTCATCATTCTATACCTTCAATTATTCATCCATGTTGAGTCCATATAGCACTTTGAGCATCACCGCCGTTTTCAGCTGAGGAACTTTCTGCACCAGGGCCTTTTTTAAAGCGTCGCAAACGTCGTTATTACGTCTCCCTACGGAGTGAATTTCAGGGAAATCGTGAGCTACAGTAAGAAAGAAAAATGACATGAATGCTCAGAGAAGCAGGACCGAAACAAGGCTGCGGCGCCTTCGTGAGAATGATCGTGCCAGCAGCATCTCCTGCAGAACACGTTCTCAAAGCGATTAAGAGTATGTTTCATCCTCCGCTTGGCATCATATCAAAGAACACATCGGCCGAGCTCACAGGGAGTATTTAGAGCCATATCATTAGCAGCCACTGCATATTCAGCTCTTGTGTTACACGGTCGGTACTGTTGGACGACCCGTCATTCTTGCTGACCAAGTAAGAAAAACAAATGGCGAGAGAGATCTCTGGTTAGGAACGCATTAGTGCCTCACTAGATATTTTTATGGTAATTGGAAATTTATTCATTTAGAAATGTGACAGTGACTAAACAAACATTGAAAGTTTTTAGTTACTTTTTAATTTTAATATATGTGCAGCATTTTGGCAACATACTCAGAATTAACACTAACATCACAGTGTTCACAAAAAAATAAGTGACTGCAGGTTTGTAGCTTTAGATTTGACAGAACATACATCCATTTTCTACTGCTTATCCTGTTAGGGGTCGCGGGGGGGGGCTGGAGCCTATCTCAGCATCTTCGGGCGAAGGTGGGGGACAAGTCGCCAGTTCATCGCAGGGCTGACATATAGAGACAAACAACCATCCACACTCACATTCACACCTACGGGCAATTTAGAGTGACCAATTAACCTACTAACCCCCAGTTTGCATGTTTTTGGAATGTGGGAGGAAGCCGGAGAACCCGGAGAGAACCCACGCAGGCGCAGGGAGAACATGCAAACTCCACACAGAAACGTCCTGACCCTGAATCGAACCCAGGACCTTCTTGCTGTGAGGCGACAGTGCTAACCACTGCACCACTGTGCCACCCTTGACAGAATATATTAAGTATAATTTGATTTTCTACTTAGCAGGAGGAAGTCAAGTACTGGTGCTTTCCCAGAGGACCCACACATACAGACTGCACCTTTTGATAAAATCAAATTTGACCTAAAATAATAATAATAATAATAACATTAGCTACATATAATTGATTTGAAATCGTTATTTCTCTCTTTCAATGTTTCATTAGGTCATTTATTCCTTTAATTCTGATAAATTATAGCTAACTACTCAAGTTATTGTGACTAGTAAAGCCACTATTGCCGATGCTATTAATTTGAGACTAGAACGACAGAAAATACTGTAAATGATGGGTGCAAAGTTAGTATTATGAGACTCAAATATTGAAAATATTATACTAAATTAAAATCAAATATAACCTCTTCTTGTCCTGACTTACTTTTAACAACATTAATTCACACTTATTGATAAAAACAGGCAAAAACAAAAAATCTAAAATAGCCAACGGCGTCGTCCACGGGCTCCTTCGACAGTCCGTGCAGCACGTGCGGTCGAGCCCGGCCGCCCGACCGTCCAACACACCTCAGTGCAGATGACGCTTAAACAGTTCACGACCTCATTATATAATCCTGGCACAATCTCGGGGTTGCATCATTTGAGCGGATTAAACATCTCTCGTCTCCCCCAACTCGCTCCTTACGCCCCCTGACTGCTTGTGGTTGTTTACAAGTCACAGGATTGTTTCTGCAAAGCCTCTTCGGTTTCCATGTAACACAGCTCGTCGAGCTGCCCTGGCCTGCCTGTCGTCACCAAAACCGCTGTGTTTCGCAAAACACGAGTCAACTGTACAATAACTTTGGGCTCCAGCACGCCATCTGCTTGTTTTATAGCCTCGCAACAAAACAACCGCTGACTAGCCAAAGACTGTGAGAGTGTTAAAGCATCATACGGCTCACACAGACAACACAGAAGGAAAACCTATTCTGCCTCTGGCTTGTCACTCTGGAATCTCTTTGTCTTGTATCTGACATATAAGTGACGTACAGGATGAGGAACATTGTGGGGTAACCTCTTAAAAATCACACATCGTACTCTATATGTGCTTTATCCAAAGTGAATGTCTGCGTCTATAAAACCATCTGCCTGCTTGCATAAGAGGACAGGTGGCCTGCTCGGTACTGCGCAACCAAACAAACACACACACACACAAAGTTAAGAGTAGTCTGCCATAGGACAGGACTCTGTCAGCAACCACTGGACTGCTCACACAGGAGAAAAACATCCTGCAACAGCGACATGATTAAATGTCCCAGGCAACATTTCAGAAGCCCCAAATTATTTCACTGACTATCACATAACACACAAAAAAAGCAGCAAATCATCTCTTGGAGCCAATAAACGTATCACTTTTTCTTTTTTTGGCTTGGAAATCAATTCCTCGTTGATTGCCGCACAGCCGTGTCGCGTTGATATATTCGCTCAAAGCGAATGAGTCTCCAGTGCGTCGACACGCTTGAAATGGCTTCACTAACAGGCTGCCAACAAACCCGAGCTGGTGCTTCGTCCGCCAAAGAACATTTGACAATGAAAGAAGCATCAGATGGCTGTGAGTCGTTTGTCTCCAAAAGTCCAGATTTCCAGTTCTCACCAACTGAATGATGGGTTTTTAATCGAGGCGACTGAGGCCATTTATACAAACATCTTGTGTTTTTATTCTCACAATCAGCTCCTTCTAGAAGAAAAAGCCTTTCAACTTAGCACACAGCAGCTTTTAGGAGAACTCCCATGAAAAACACATTGCGTGGTGTCCCGTTATTAATTTGTTCAGGGCTTTTTTTTAGATTTTACTGATTGCTGATGAAGCAATAATGGTTTTGGCTCAAGCAGCAAAGCTTTTTGGCCCCGTGGACACAAAGCACTCCAATCTCCGAGCCCTTTAAACGTCTCCCAGGATGCTGCTGATTGCGTTAAGAGGAAGTACGATTTGAAAATTTTGCAGGCAATTGTTCAACCTTGTAATGGTGCACTTAGCCGTCCCTCAAATACTGGGTGGGCCTTAAAGCCTGTGGTGGGATTTTTCTGGAAGTCTGATATCACGTCGTGCTGTGTGCTGCCACGTCAGCCGGCGGTCCACAATGTTCTGAACGATACCAAGAAGACCGAGCTGCGGCATCTTCTCCAGCAGCAGGTCTCACTTTACCGGAGCCAGAGGACAGAGCCTCTCGTCATCCTCCGGCACACAAACCATCTGCATCCTGGAAACTTTCAGCATCACTTTTCAGACTATCGCCATAATCGAAGAATGGTTAGAGTATTAAAAATTCATGAATGTTCTCTTTAGAGCCCCGAAAGGTCTGAAATCAATACTGTCGCGGCACTGGGATCCAGCTGTATTTACTGATAGACTTGATCCGCTGTGTGAGGGACCAACTGTCTCTTCTTGCAGTTTGTTTGTGTCAGTCCAAGAGGACAAAACAATCATATCTGATGTCCTTTCTTATTTTCCTGCCGGGAAGGGATGTACGGTATTTTTCTGCGTCAGTCTGAGTGCAGCTGTTGCAGACGGACAGGTGCAGCAAAGGACATGCAGACAGCTAAGTTCACATTTAGGACGAACTCAGCACACTGTGTGGAATAGTTTGTCTGTTGACTCAAAGCAAACACAGGCAGACTGATGTTACCGGTCACATCAGTGCCAGTTGGTGAGGAAAGCTGGTCCAACCGTTCTGGTTAAGAATGTGGAAAATTCCCGACCGATGTGTTCATCATCACTAATTGCAGCTTGTCAATCGTGACCTCGTCGTGACCAACGCAAACGCGTGGAAACCATCCGAGCGCACAAGGTTGATGAAGAGACCAGCGCAACTCTGCGTGACACCCGCGGCGTGTCTGGAGCCCGATGGCCCCCCGAGAGGAGCACCGAGCACCGCAAACTACTGGACCCGGACCGGACCGGGCAAGTCGGCGCGCACCCACCTTTGTGCTGCTTGAAGGACTGGATGGAGCCCGAATGGTGCACCATTGCGACGCTCGCTCGCTCGCTCGCCGCCGTTAATCAGAGTCCGTGTTGCGGGGCGCTCGGGGAGATGTGCGCGCAGCTTCCATCCCGCCGAACGAGCTCACGTCCGATGCGCCAAAGCTCAGCAACACCTGTCTAAGCCCCGCATGCTCCCCCCTCATCACCACCAACACCGCCACCATCATCCGCGGCTGTTGTCATGGTGACGGGCGGTAGAGGAGGCGCTAAAACGGACACGTCCCCCCCTCCTCCGTCCTGATTTACTGACTCCGGAATAAACTGCGAGATGTGATCAGGGGCCAGAAGCTCCCAAATGGACCGACAAGGGCCAACAAGTATTGATCAGCTCATCAATCATCCTGTTTTAGCCGCGCAGAAAGCTGCTCGTGTCGCGAGGTGTCATGCAGTCTGCAGGTTCAAAATAAGTAAATAAACAAATAATGGGACAGCATATCATTTTGAAGTTATGGTAATTTCACATTTGAGACACTCATCCCGAATAAACGGGCCAGTAAAATAATATCGCCATACACAATATAGGACTATATCACGATATTTTCACTATAACTCTGACATGAATAAAAACTATGACTGTGCAACAAAATTGAAACATCACAATATGTTTGTCCGTACACTTTAATAACGGCGGTGCAGCAATACAAAATGAGATTTTTGATAAATGATTACCAGTAGTGCGGATTTAACGACAGGGGCTGACGGACCTTCACGAAACTTGACCAATTAAACAAGTACTGATGAATGTTGCCCACACATGCAGACTGGAGCGCGTTTATGCTGCATTCAGGCAGGATTTTACACACACACACACACACACACACACACACATTACACGGGCTGCTGGCCGTCATTTGGTAACCTCCAGAGCTGTAGACGAGCCATCAGTTTGCAGGCAGACATTCGATCGCTTTAGATGACTGACAACAAGTAAAAACAGACCAAAATAATATCCGTAGAGGCAACGTGTGCTGTGGGTCTTGCTTTGGCAGACGTGTGAGGCTGTGAGAAGAAAACTCTGCACAATCAATAGTGTGGCCTCACAGCAGAGTGGGAGATCCCTCTTCCACAACAAATGTTGTGTCATGTCAGTTTTACTTCATTGGTGTAAACGATTCCCGATAGGCCTTTGAGATCCACGCACTCTTTTCTGCTTGATGACATCCAATCAAACACAACATGACAGACAGAGCCGCCACCAGTGAAAGTGAGGTCTCGCAATATTGTCTCCTCGGCACTTAGCCGCAGGTCTTTAAGTTGCGTGGCATTAATCGAACAGAGATCGTGCCTAGGTTTTGTGCTGCAAGGTCATTGGTCTTATCTCAAAGTCACTCACACGGACTTGGAGATCAACAGACCTCCAAATCAGGATCTGAGCCCCACGAGAGAGGGAGGCCTTGTGATCTGTTCAGCCTCCGCAAGGTATCCGTTTCAGAGGCCCGGGTATCCGTTTGCTCTGTGGCCTGTCTGTGCTGGTGTTCTGAGGAGCAGTCTGGCATCTGCCACAGAAACATCGTCTGCTTTCTTGCAGCTCAGAACGCCTCTCCTCCTCCCACAGCTCTGACATCACTGAGGACAGGCGGCAGCACGTCAACACGTCACGGAGATACATGGCAAACGCATTGATGCAGCTGGACAGAGGAATAAATAAGTAAGCAGCTCTTATAGGATCAGTCCCACTTAGAATTTCATCTCCTCCAGCCTCCGCGCGTTTGTTTACAGATGTAGGTCAGGTGACGGCGCTGCAGAGGGAGCGTGGTTTTTCCACGGTGAAATACCGCCACCTTGTGGTTGACAGAGGTGACTGATTGAGCTGTCAACAGCTCCAGCTGAGACTCTCAGAGGGTTTTTTGCATTATTGCCTCAGTAAACACAGCTTTATTTTGACAAAATCCAGGAATTCAATCACACTTTTCTTCTTATGAGCAGCTTCTGTTTTTTCCCCCCAAAAAAACTCAAAAAAAACAATCATTTCCATTTAAAACAAGAACTCAGAGAACTCTGTAGGTTCTTATTTTTATTATCTATTTACGTATTTATTTATTTTTTGAGTAGTCAAAATTTTATAACTACAAAATAGCTAAAAATTGTACTAGCAAATACAGCCTCCAGTCAAATAAAAGGTCATACCCAGGCAGGGAAAGATGTTTAAATGTATTTGGAGCTATTCAAAGCTCTCCTTGCATACAAAGGTTCCGTGTTTGCGCTTTCCGTCGAATAATCACAAGAGCTGCGGCTGCACAGGAAGCTCCTGGACAGCAAAGACCCCTCAGGTCAACACATGCAGCTAAATGAGCAACTCAGCTCAGGGATCTGCTGGTAAAATTAACTTAACAGTGGAGAGCAAACTTCTCCTAAACAGAGGTCAAACCTTGCAACTTATAAGTGATCAATTATAAACCCATTAGGATTAGTGAATTAATCATTTAGATCATACATCTCAAACTCAAGGCCTGAGGGCGACACACGGCCTGCGGCACAACTGCGTCCGGCCAATGAGATAATATATTTCCATCAGAAATGGACCATCGGTATATAACACACACATTTAAGGTTGAAATATTTGTGCAAATTCAGAAGATTTCATATATTATCATCCCATTTAAAATATCCTAATTCTGCTCAACAGCGTTGTTAATGAAAACCAACAGAATTATTTTACACTTTCTTTAAATTTCCATTGAGTAATTTCCGATGAAGAACCGCGGAAAGTGCAGAACCCATAGAATATTAATGATGATAATTTCTGAATAATTCGTCGTGATACTTCTGAAGAAAACTTTAGTTTAAATTGGGTTTTAAATGTTAAAACCTTTTGGCCCTCGGCTTAGACCCCGATTTGTCCCCCTCTGTGATTCAGTTTGACTTTTAACACTGATATTTATACAATAGAAGCTGTGCCTATCAATCCATCAATCAATCATCTGATAGATTAATCCGATCGACAGCCTCAATAACACCGACTCTGGCAGAACCAAAACTGTCTATATTTGTAAAATAATGAGCTGTTTACAGAACCAGTGTGTCTAAAAAATGTAAACGTCACTGAAAAGTTCCTTTTCTTTTCATAATTTCATTCAAAAAGTTCAACGTTTACATATTCTATATATTCCTCATATGTAAAGTGAAACATTTCAAATAGTAAAATGCTTGAAATCTTCTGGTTTATGTGTACTGAATATAGAATAAATTAAAAGTTCACTTTCTTAAATATTCAACAAAAATCATCATATTCAAATTTGCAACATGTCAACATGTCAAACTCAAAAATATATTTCCATCATAACTGGACTGCACATATATATTTATGGTTTAAATATTTGCATTTTCATCAGATTTGAAATATTTTCATACATTTCAAATATTCAATAGTTGTTTTTGCTTGATGGTGTTGTTAATTGAAATAAGTATTAGTTTTCTGGCAGTTTTTGATTGCTTGTGGAGAAAAAAAACAACCCACATTTGGACTTGAGGGTGAATTGGTTAAAGGTCAAAGGTCAAATGTCAAAGGTCAGTGTGAGTTTAAATGTTGTGAGGTCACAGTTGGGGGGATTTCAGGCCAGCCTGAAAGGATTGTTAGAAACAACAAGCTGGGCTCTACCTTCCCAAACAGGCATTTTTTCTACTTCTCATTTGTATTTTGGAGAAATCCGTGATTTGTTCTGAATTCTACGGGACGCCTCAGAGGCAGCGAATTCATATTGTCATATCACCTCTGATGTAAACATGGTCAATTTAAATCAGAGTTGACCCCATGTGGCCTTCAGCTTAGACCCAGTTTTAATTTTGTCCCCCCTCTGTGAGTGAGTTTGACACCCCTGCAGTCGTCCCGAGAACATTAGCTGTGCAGCCGAATGCCTGATAGACCAGAGACGGACGTGCAGACTTGATTGACAGCTCACCGGAGCCTCGGTCGGTGTCCGTGCCTCCGGCCTGCAGGCCGTTGGTCAGAGAGGAGCTCCACGACGCCGAGCGGCTGACGGCGGGATCGACGGGAAGCCGTCTGGCCCGACCCTCCAGCAGGGGCAGGAAGATGACGCTGTCGGGACGACACGACCCTGAAAACACACGCGGGCAGGCGTCAAGGGGAGGCCGCACTATTGACACAAGGCTTAACACACAGCATCCCTGATACCGCTTTCTCTAACGAACTAAAGCAGCTCACTGCTTATCTCCCTCATACATTTTTAAAATCCCATCATACCCTCTGATACATGACACTAACGGAGAACCAGGAGGCGTCTGTAGTTCCCAAACCGCGCACATCGTCTGACCGCGCTGGATTTCTGATTAAGACCACTTAATGGTGACGTTTAAGTGTTGAGGGATGTTGTAAAAACTGAGATTTAATCCATTACACCCCATCATGTAACGCTGCCTTTTATGGCTACAGTCCCGGGATGTGATTCAGCGAGAACGTTAAGAGCTAATAAACTCGTTTTTTGCACCGCAAGCTGTCAAGTCACGGAGCAGAGATGCTTCCCTGACAAAGTGCATGTTCAGAGGGGGGCAATAATCAGAATTATTCATAGGGAGCCATTATTGTGTTGCTGTAATTGCCTTATTACGTAACGCGGAGGCTACCGATCTGAATCTGAACCAGTTCAGGATAGGAAAAGGCATTTTTAACTTGTTTACGATGGAGGCGAGCCCTCCGCGGTCAGGGACGCTCGGCTTCATTAGGACGGAGACGGAGGGCCGCGGGCCGAGTGCAGACAGCGTGAGAGAACAGCACACGGCTGACAGGCACGCCGGACAGCACGGTGCAGCTATGGGAAATGTGGAGGGCGCACAGTTTACTTTATTACAGCAGCGGAATGTCCATTAGAGGGGCTGTGCAAGCCAAGCTTAAAAAATAGTGGGGGTGTTCTAACGCAACGTAATGATACAGGGGGAAGAAGAAAAAAGAAAGAGTTCTGTTGTGTGTTCACCGCCTGCCTACGAACATTAACCATCACTGCGGGTAAAAGAAATAATGAGATGGAAACTGCTTCCCCTGCAGTGTGCTTCCTCCATTACAGCCGGGGAGTCTAAGTGCAGCAATATACCGCGCTGATCTCCAAACCCAGAGGCCAACTGGATCGATCGACGAGCCACCACATCCTGCACAAACTTCCTGACAAATTATTTATTTAAACAAACATAATTCACAGCCAGGGGTCAGAGGTCATAGGATTCCTCCCAGAAATAACAGTAAAGTCCATGATGGGAGGTTGGAGAACATCGTCTACGTGAGCAGCAGCAGCAGC
>KV751338.1:5821754-5833699 GCA_001698575.1 Mola mola
GAATGCTGCATTCAAGTGATGTTGGAATAATCGGAATACTCAAAATTTACGTCAGCAGTCACTCATTTTTCCCCATCTACTTGTGTATAATTAATAATTGAACAGAAAACAAAAAACACAAAACAACTTAAGAACTCACAAGAGGCCTTAGGTAAAAGGTTATATTTAGAGTTTTGATTAGTTTTCCTTTTGTTGGGAGATTTATATGAGCTATTGCTTCAAAATATACGGTCAGATCTGACTTTTTAAATTAAAGAATTTCGTTTTCGAAACGTAAAACTCTGCCGAGATGAAAAACAGATGAATAATGTAATGTTGGTGGTCAGAAATTTAGCATCATGATGATCAATAATAAATCATGTTCTTTAAGCGATTTTTTTGTATCAAATATCTGTTTTAAGACCTAATTGAAGATCATTACAAAACACTCTCACGTGTACATGAAATCACGTTGGCAAAACAAACGGGTAACTTGGAGATAATGCTGCATTTAAGTGATGCCGGAAAAATCGGAATAATAATTCCCCACAGGAAAAATTCATAACAGCCTCTCCTGTGACAAAAGCAACTTGGGGATAACTTTATGACAAGAGTTACCAACTTGCCTTCATAAATGCATAAATGTGGCTGGCAAAAATCAAACTTTGGTTAAAGGTAAGACACTTTATTAATAATTCACACAAAGAATATCAATTTTGATGAGATTTAATGTGACAAATGGTATTAATGTTGACTGCTGTCGATGAAGAGTGAGCAAGATTAGTTATAAACATAATTCTTTAAGAATAAACTCTGGTAACAGTAAGATAAAGTTATTTTAAGATATATTTGAATGGTTTAAGGTCATCCACTTCCTTTGAGCTCCCTTGTCCCGATTAAGGCGGAAACAGCTGTCAATCCCTCATTTAAATGTTAATATCATTAAAACGCAACTCATCTACTTTGAAGTGTCTTTGATATTCCAATTTTACGACTTAAAAGCACGGGAAGCCAATGAAATCGTTTCCCAACTCGGAAACACCGACAGTCCAACGTCTCATGAATGCAGCAGAAATATCCACCCACCTGCTCGTCATGCTGTTACGTTCTTAGTCATGTTACTCAACTCGGAATATTCCACAACGACCAATTTTTAAACACTATGGCGTCAAGAGAACTGCTATTGATGATGATTAATTATAAAACCATAAAAGCTGCAGCTGTGGTGCTGACATAAAGGTTTGGTCAAGTCTACGCTTGTGTCTTATAATAATGACAGGGGGACAATTATGTTTTCAAACTAGCAGCGTTAACAAGGAAGAGGAAAGTGAATGTGCTTGTGAACAGAAGGGCAGTGAAGGGCAGTGAAGGGCAGTGAAGGTGCTTGTGCAACTGATGATTTCCCTAAATCCTGCGTCCTCCACGATGCTGAACGGCTGTGTGTCTCTTAAGATCATGGACACCGAGGCTTCGTCCAGCTCCTCCTCTCTGAGTACCGGAAGAGGAAAAACCTTTGGCAATGCAGTATCAGTAGTATTTTTACCCTGATTTTTTAGCTTGTAAGGCTCCTTGGCTGCTTTTAAATGTGCTATACATTCTTAGCTATTTATTACTGTTTTACTGGTTTCAATAGGTTTTTAATTGTGCAATATGTTTTACTCTTTTGCAACAGAATTTCTTGTGCTTTCATGTGTATTTGAATGACAAAGTGTCTGATGTCTATAAATAAACTTCGGCTTCTTAACTATCATTATGATTGATTAACAAATATGGTTAAAAAATAAATAAATAAATAAAATGAGAACGTGTCACTAAAGTAAAGCTTTTAATGACCCATCCCCGCTGGTTCCACCTTCATTTCTCACTATTTTCATGCACTGCACGAAAATGCCTCAGCCTCGATGAGGTGTTGGTTTGTTGTAGCCCAACTCGTTAGCACACAACAAACATGTCACCTCGGAATAAAATAAAAGACTGTGAAAAATAAAGCACATTGTAATATTGAGTGTACTTACATTACTGGGAGAGATCAAGTCAGATTGTTTCCACACCGGGGAAAACTTCCTTCTCTTTGAAGGCTCCATTTAAACAAGAACCCAAACTAACCAATACAACACTCATGAACTCTCAAACCACCAACGCTACCCATCAATCGGGAGGAGATTACCTGGGTTTTATATCTGTCAAAACATCGCGCCAAAATTCGAACCACTTCCGGAACCGCTGCACGCAACGAGGCGGCAAACGTCATTGATGACGTCACATATGATACGAACCTCGATTCGCGCGTCACCAAAACACTTTCTGGATTTGTCGACACACGCTTCAAACCTACGCCCCCATTAGCACTAGTCGGGCGGCTGACCAAAACAAACTCAGAGGGGAGCACTTTGCATAGATATTTAACACCAAAAGAGATATTCTCCCCTAATCTCGAGGCGGTTAAACAAGAGTTCTGATGAGGAAATAAATATCGATTAGCTTGGGGGACGAAACTGCGCTTATAGTGGCCGCTTAAGCTAGCTGCTAGCTAGACTACTAGCGCTGTCGTAGCTAACGTCATGCCAGCCGCTAGGAGCAGAAGCTGCTTACCTTAACTGTCAGTCAGGCTATTTATAAACCGGCACTAGTAGCTAGTTAACTAGTGAGGCTAACCGGAGACACCGATAACTACTTTTTAACTTTGCTTTTCTGTCCGGAACCAAAACAACAACTCGAGAATGGGGATGTGTTTACCGTGCCTCGGTGGGGCAGCGGACGACGTCATAGCTACTCCGGATCAAGTAAGTCTACGTCTTTACCTAAACTTTTACAAACCGACTTTGTCTTTATTTAAGTCCCAGTGTGAAATACGGACGAATGTAAATGACTTTAAACTAATGCCAGTGAACAAGCTAACGGTCGAAACTGAATAGGCCCACGTATGAAAGGAGGCGTTGGCCGCTCTGAGCCCCTGTTAACATGGGCATCAGTAGTTAGTCAGCTAAAGTTTTTAATTCAACTGTGTTTTACACGTTTTTTTAATATTTGTGTGTGTGTTTTTCAGGAGACAAGAAGACGACAGCTAGCTGAGGCCGCTGAGAAGAGACAAAAAGAGGTGGGTGAGGTGATTTTATAACCGTTTTCGTCATTATGACAAGTGTTCTTGCCGGAGATTCTCGGGCGGGGTCAGAAGATAAACATGCTTAATTTGAACTCTTTTGTTGATTTTATAAGTGACACAGTGACAGAATACATAACTAATCTGGTAAATGGTTTCATAAACCATCTTTTTTAAAACATCTGAAAGCAAAATTAATATCAGAGTGGGGTTGGTTTATTTATTGCACCAATATATGTTTTTGTTATGAGGTTGTTATTAATGGCCATTTGCTGAAAGTAAAAATTCATCCACTACTATAACCACTTTGTTTTAATATGATATTTGAAAATAACACTCAGTTTGTGCTTGAGTGGGTACCTGAGTTGATCATATGTGTCTGTCTGGGTACGTCTTACACAATGCCAGTACAGCAGTCCTGTAATAAATGCTGGCAGCATTATGGTAGAATGACTCAGTAATGTCGGATTATAAAAGACATTTTCTAACATTGGGCCAAACCCTCACTAGAACACCTAATCAAACATTCAGTAGTTCCCCAACACTACAGCCTCCTACATAACCAAAATCTTGACATTTTAATCCAAAATCTAATGCTTTAACCTTTACACAGACACGATTTGCAGCAGGGTTGTTGAGACGGCATGTTTCGAATGATGAGATGTAACTTTTTAGCCTTCTGTCGATTTTAAGCAGCCCATTCAAATCAGATGCACAGTACAGTATGTTGAGGGATTTTTTTATCGCACAGAAAAGCCACCTTTATACCCGTAAGAGCCATGCTAAAGTCGCATCCAGGTAAGTGGACATGGACCAGAATGAAAAAAAAAAAAACTTGGCTACTGTCTCAACTGCCACAACGTTTTTCTGCTCCTAAGTCACAGTTTTCACCTTTGAATCTCCTCACACCCTGACAGTTCACCCCTTTACTCGCCCAGACGAGAGCACTGAGCCTTATCACACTGTTACCTTCCAGTGAACGGCTGTGACTTGTTGCTACTTCTGTTTGACTTTGTGTTCGAATGATAATGCACGGTTGTTTGCACATATTTTCAACACACAGACAAGACTCTTTAACGATGCCGTTTCTTGCCAGAACTCGATCGTGTCCCTTCTTTTTCAGACAACATACAGGGGTATTAAAAACCCAGAAGCAGTTGAGAGGAAAAGGAAGAAACAGGAAGAGGTTGAGAAACAGACAGTGACCACCTCGGCATCGGGTGGCGGGGGGTTGAAGGTTAGTATTGCGTTGGACTTGGGGCAGGTATTGTAAACCCAGAAGGAAATAACATGGAGGTTACACCAGAGCTGCAACGATCAATCAATCAATTGATTGAAAGAAAAATTATTCGACAACTATTTTGACAATCAACCATCTCAGTCTTGTTTCGATTAAAGTTATCAAACATTTGTTTGTTCCAGCATGTTATTTGGGATTTGCTGCCTTTCTCAGTCATGTCTTTGGGTTTTTAACCGTTGGATTAGATTAAAGAAGCATTTTGAAGACATCATCTTGGGCTTTGAAAATCAATTAATCATGAAAATAATCTGCAGACTAATTGATGATTTAAATAACCGTTAGTTGCAGCTCCAGATTGATAGTTGATATCATATTGATACATCACACTCTTTGTCATTGGTCCTTCTTACAATGTTTCCTTTTTGTTCTCCAGTGGCAGGTGGGCTGAAATTCTAAACGATGAAACCTGAAGTCTCGACTCTGAAGTTCACAACAACATGAAGGATCGCTGGGAGACGTTTGAACTGGTGTCCATTTTTTTTAAAACTCATTTCTTTCCCGTTTTGATATTGTTAAGACACAAACTGTTAGACAGGTCCTGCTTCATGCGCCACAGTCTGAAGTGATCACAGTCAGAGCAGCAGGAGCTGCCACCGCTTGATGCCAAGTCACAGAAGCTGGTCTCAACCTTTGCACGTAGAGGGGATGACACAGAGATGTGGACAAATTCTCATCCCGCTGAAGGATTATTTGACAGTTGGTTAGATAGTCTTACACGGGCAAGAATGAAATAACAAGAATGAATATGATTGTGAAGTTCAGCAGCGTCTCTGGTGACAAAGGTGTTTGTAAAGACCAAATCTTTCCGTCGTTGCTTTTCGTAATTCAGGGCCGTTATTCACTGGTTTGTTTTTGGTTTGTTTTTTTGGTTTGTTTTTTTTTTTGCAAAGGGCATCTCAAAAAAGCTGAATTTTGTAGAACGTTCATATATTTCATAATCATTATACAAAGTGAAATTTCAAGTTGCGCTGCCACTAATGATTATTTAAGCCATCGATTAATCAGCAGATTGTTTTTAAAATGAATCGATTAATCATTTACTCTATAAATGGTCAAATAATAGTGACAAATGATCATCACATTTTTTCCGAGCCCAAAGTGGCATCTTCAGATTGCTTCTTAACTCCAACCAACAAACGCTGAAGGACTCTTCATTTACTGCCAGAAATGACAAAGAAAAGCAGCAAATCCAAGACTGAAATAATTAGTAGATATTGATAAATTTCCTTTCGATCGATTTATCGTCGCAGCTCATATTTCAAGAATTTTTCTTATAATAATGTTGACATTTCTGTCTACAGTAAGCGAAATATTTCAATATTTTATATTTTTGTTTATTTTTAGGTCATAATTATCAAATATTCGCTTATGACTGAATCAAAAAAAAAAATCACAATATTCATTTTTTTTTTATTTTTATTTTTTTATTATTAGACGATCACAATTTCTCTTTACAACTCAGACTCAGACTAGTGCAAACGGTGCCATAGCATGTTGTGCGCTCCGCTCGCCCTTTGGGTGTTTGCATGACCGAGTCGGTCACATGAGAGTCCTTTAGTGATGACAACTGCAATTTGATCATTTGTTGGAAAATGTTTGGCATTTGCTGAATATATACGTGTTAAAACCGGTTCTATACGTAGTTCATTCTCATTGAGTTGCTAATTTGAGGCTTCAGCGGCACAAATATGCTATTGTGCTGCTGAAGAATGTAAAATGAACAAAACAGAAACATTTTTCCAGCCACTACAAATGAAAGGGAGGTGCCCCGAGTAGCCTCGTGAACACGGCCTGCAGCATTTTGCACTGGCCTGTTGTTGCTCTTTTATTGCTCTTTTATTAGAACCCTTGGTGGGGTTTTTTTTCTCTGCACAATATGAGTTTATTTTATTGATTTTTAATGTCTGCAAAACACTAATGTGGATGAAAGCTTAATTTAAATCAAACATGGAATGTATAAGTTACAAACAAGCTATTCGGGCATGTGTTTGCACAGTTTGTTTGCTCTCTCTCTCTCTCTCTCTCTCTCTGCAGTATGTTTATGGGAGAACACGGAAACATGAAGTTGCTGAAGGAAGAGAGCATGCTAAGTATGTAGCGAAGCATTTACTGTCTTAATGTCTCTTAGAGCCTTCACTCGATCCATTAATGCTTCCAATGCTCCCGTTTTGTAGGGGAGAAAATCCTGCCAGTGTTATTCACTAATAAATTTAATTTTTCTGCTACTCTCGTGTGGGTTTCATGTGTAGAATTGCAGATTTACTGAAATATGATTCACTCATTTAAATGTGGTTCATAGGATTAATGATACAACGCAAATATTATTTGTAAACAAAGCAGATATTTCAAACTGAATTTTTGACAGTTTATTGAAAATGTAAAAACAAAAGTTGGATGCCTTTCATGTACAGGGTGGGCGATCTCAATCAACCACATAACATTTTTACAGGTAAATAAAATTAATACACTGAATCATAACATCAGGAGTTAATTCTATTAATTGTAAGAATCTAAACCTAAAACCGATTATTTGTGTAAGTGTAAGTATTTATTCTACCTCTAGAGGTCAGTAATAGCACTAATTTCTGTACCTCAACAAGCACATCATTGTATTATTTATCAATCAAAAATCGATGGGTTCTGAACTACATGTTGCTTTTTTTTTTTTTACAGGTCATTGTCAATGTTCATTTAATAGAAATTACACATAACAGGAGCTATCATAAGGAATAATTATGTAAAAAAAAAAAAATAGTATAAAAATGCATTGCATAGTAAAGTTATTCAACGTGTAAACAATCTAAGCAAGAAAAAGCCATAATATTTCATAACTAATAATGGGTTTCTGGGAGAGTTTTGGCAGTTTTCACAAGAAAGAGTGGACAATCATACATTGAGTAGGAACATTACATTCTTTGGGCGGTAAGGTTTACATTTCTTTGCCTACCACTTCCCACTACAGCCACCCATGTTTTCAGTGTGCTGTAGGGCATTTAGGATAACAATATCAGCAACATAGCAAATGAAAAAGGTGGGTGGGAAGGTCTTCTTGTTTTCTGCTATCTCAAACGCTGCTGATGAATATGGTGTGGAAAGGTTGTGTTATCAGAATGTATAAAACACAGCCGGGTACCGTAGGGCTGATGTGAAAGGAGAAGGTGCGCTAAACACTAAAAAGATTCTACCTACTATAAGTGTTTAATGCTCATTATACACTTAGTGAATGCAAAAAAACCAAAATGTACAGCTTCACTTTTACCTAGTTAAAGACATGTTGACACATTTTCCACAGCTGCTTGCAGCTGTGGTGTGATGCTCACAAACCAAAGCATCACTACTACACAAACGTGCTTTCCGTGATCGCAGCTGTGTCTGTAGCCACCACTTGCATCAAAGCCGGGATATGTCCCACAGCCACATCAAGCAGGTGAGAAGTCACCATCCGTGTCAGGTTTCTGCATGGCACTTTCCTCTCCGTCTCACTTTTTGCTGCGGTAGTGAGCAGCCACCACCAGGTAGCTGTCGGGGGCGAGGTCTTTGATGCTGGGGGACCTGCTGTTACCGACGGGGGACGTCTTGCCCTCCACCCGGGAGAACTGCAGCATGCGGCACGGGTCGTGCTTGAGCAGGTAGCTCTCAAAGGTCTCCCAGCCCCCACCGACGCGCACCATCACGTGCTTGTTGTGCAGCATCTGGGAAGAGAAGCAGGATTACAGTGTCACTTTTGATGTGATTTGTCAAAGCTGAGCCCTTCCTTCCAAAGAACTGAGGTCATCCCAGTAACTGATGCTTTGGTTCTCAGGCCCAAGTACATGAAGGGTATTAAGTGTGGCTTTGATGTTGATTGTTGATAGATGTCTGGGAGCCTTGGACTGATTGTCGTGCCAGGATGGAACAATCTCATTGTCTCATCAGTCTGATATCATGTGGAGGAGGCTATGGCCAGACAAAAAAAAAATGGATTCATTTCGCTGTTTGCTGTCTGGAATTAATAAACAAGATTGGAGAGTCACAAGACACGCCCGCGGCATCGTGGCACTGTTGATGCAGCAGTGCTCCGAGCCAAATACTAATGTCAGCATTCATCAGAATGAGAGCGCTAACACGCTATTGCTAAGCATGTGTAACATTTTCCCTGTCGGCCTTCTTGTTTTTGCATGATAGCCTTTGTTGATTAGCATTAAGCTCAACTGAGGCCGACCTTATTGAGTCACGAACAAAAGTATTGGATCAACAGTGGCTCAAGATTAAAGGCAGGAAATTACAAATGGCAACCTGCATCATGAAAGTCATGAAAGCGGGATTCAGCATTCAACAAAATGTTTTCAGGGTGTCCGTACGTCCTGTACACATTAGTACAGTATGTACGTCCGATTATCTGGGCCATTCTTGTGAACGCAATATCTCAAGAACGCTTTGAGGGATTTTCTTCAAACTTCTGCACAAATGTCCACCCTGACTCAAGAATGAACTGATTAGACTTTGGAGGTCAAAGGTCAAGGTCGCTGTGTGCCCCAAATGTGAACAAGATATCTCCAGAACATTAAGGTATTTTCTTCATGCTGGTTACTTTGTTGAGATACTTCAGTCTGGACTACAGTCATTGACCGACAGCCCATCACTGCTATCCACTAAGCTACACCCGAAGTATGGCTGAAAACATTTTAAAAATATGCCTATGGTTAACCAATGGATTATTTAAAGGGGTTTTCCATTGTTTGGACTCTAACATTCCCTTCAAAATGATGCTGCCTGCCAGGGTTGGGTACCATGGCAACATGTAGAAATAGAGAAAAGGAAAGAAAATGCTGCGGCAGCTGTGGTGAGGAAACATGTCATGAGCTTTATCACTTCATTAACGTGCATTTACGCCTCTACTAAAGCAAGCTTGTTTGCTGAAACGCACTGTGATGCTATATTTGATTTGAAAAACACAAAGGCTGAGCAAAGAGCGAGAAAAATGACAAAGGGTAAAGCACCTTGTGAGACTGTCACCTAGGCCTGGCCCGATATGAGGCTTCCTGCCCTCCAGCCACATAACATTCAACATTTATAAACCTCTTAAGAGAATCAATCAGGAGGGCCTTGGCAGGGCACTGCTCCCAATCACCAGCGTCAGGCCTCCAGGCTTTGTGACTGTGGGTTTAATAGACTTGGGTGGTACACGGGGGGTTCAATCATGCTGCTTTGGGACGAGACCGTTGTCGAAGCTCGGCGGCGTAGAGAAAGCACGAGGCCCGGGGCCGAGCTTGGACAACACTCTGCGCAAACACTGTGATGTCTGTGCCAGCCCCTTGTTGAGGCCGCAGCCACCTCATTTATTCCAGGAGCTGAGAGGGTCAGTCTCGCAGGCGTGTGCAGATAATTGTGGAGTAGGCTCTTACACTATGTGTGCTGTGTGCCACTGTTGTCCTCCAAGGCTGCCTACAGACACTGACTCGGCCTCACTATAGTCAGGCCTTTTCAATGGCAGCAGCTGCGGACGGGAAAACCATCTGAGGAATTTTAATTAAAGCGTCTTCACGTTAAGAGTGTTGGCTGTACATTGAGAGGCTTGTGACTATTACACATAAATCGTAAAACGCTTGGAATTGGGTCATGTGAATAAAATGTATGTATGTACGGGACTGTAGACTGCAGAACGGCAGGCTGCACTGGACCAACATCCATGGTTTGCCCTTGGTTGCGCAGCAACGAAATGAGGACTCAAGCATTCAAGAGGCATCAAACGAAGACAAATATTGAGACGTGTCATGTTGTTTGATTGTGGATTTTTATCCTGGCAGAACATTAAACAACACCTGATTTGTTAATCCGAACCTTGAAATGACCGAGGAGGTCGATTTGGTTGAGACTTGGCAAAAGTAGTTTCAATATAGTGACAGCAGATGGCGCCCAAAAGCAAAAACCCCCCCTCACATACCAAACATGAATCACATTCTTGGAGGTGTGAATCCTGGTTGCGGGTTGCCAAGTAACCAGAATCCCAAGGGGACCAATGCTACTTCTGTAATCTGTGTTAGCCTTCATTTATTTTTCTCTAACGCCTTTTATCCCTCCACTTGGAGAGAGTGGGTGTATCAGTGTTTCATTATTTACTTCTGTGAAATATTTTATAAGTAATAACTTCAGATAATAAGGAAATGTATCTGTGTGTTATTGTCTGTTTGCAGCCAGTGAGACACAGGACATATGCCTGGCAAAGGATGGACACTTTTGTTATAACATTAGCAGTGAATGAGACCATGGCCAAAGCAGCTTCTCCAGACATACCAAATTACCAAAATACTGCCATGTGCTGTTAAAGAAGAGGGTTCTGCACTGCAGTGTGAAGCCTCATTGTTAGCAACCTCAAGCGGATTTCATTAAAGTTTAATATGGATGAAATTAGATCAGCAGAAATATGAACATTTTCATAAGGTTCTCTATGTCTTCGTGTTGTGCTGGAAAGAATAACGAGTAAGAAAACATGGTTAGCTTCACCCAGACTTGAGCTGATATAAATGTTGGATTTTTGCTTGATTATCACCCAGTTTTTAGTTTTATTTCACAACATTTCAGATGAACTACAGTACAAGTGTTCGGTTGGTACCAATACCTTTGCAGAAAGTATATTTTTGTGGTTGACAATGTGATTTAAGGACTGACAGTCAGGTGGAAAAGAGTGCAATAAATATTCTATACTACAAGTGGTAGAATTTGTAGCCAGACTGTGTAAAAATCTCCCATCACAAATTTTACACGAGTAAACAATTATAGAGTATTCGATAGGCAGTGTTGGTTTATTGTCTGGTCAAAATGGTGCTAATTTCACCTTTAGAGCTCTTATATACTCTTGTACAAATGAATGTGCTTTCATGATTTCTGATTATGTATATCTTATTATAAGTGTTTCAATGAGCTTACAGTACAGTAGACGAGTACAGTACAGTAGACGAGTAATTGTTAATAGCAATACTTATTTTGAATCAAATATCTTTCTATTGTGGTGTTATACCTTATATAGGTCAAATCATATAAATGATATTTTTCCCACCGTTGTTTAAATTCCCAAACCTGAACTCACCCGGATAAAAAGCATCTTCTCCCCGACACGGTATCGCCCCTGCGACTGTCTCTCCACACAGAATTTGTTTGGACATCTGCAGGGTGGATCATCAGCGATGTGTCGTACCTGTAGCGCAGATCAACGAATAATAGCAAAGTTTATTTGTGTTGCACTTTTCCAAAACAAAGGCGCTTTACAACAAACCAGAATACACAATGAAACAGGCCGTCACAAGTTTAAAACAACAAAGATGACATTCACATTAAAAAAAAGCATCATTATGGTTTAAAAATGAAAAAGTAACATGTGAAATAACACGGGATAAAATGTCTGACAGTGGGTCCAAGTCCCGGATTCAAGTGCAGCCTCATAATAAAGTAAAATAGATGGCAGCATAAAAACTATAACCTGAAAGGTTTAAAGAAATGAAAAGAATATCTTATTGTATGTAGGAGCTAAACCAGAGTCTCGTGCTAACTTACGGCATCATCCAGCAGCTTCCCTGTGCTCTTCCTGTT
>KV751338.1:5855590-5874395 GCA_001698575.1 Mola mola
TAATAAAGTGTTCAAACAGCAAAAAAAAAAAGGCGGGTGGAAGAGCCGTCTAATAATTCATGTGGTCCACTCAAACGTGACGATATCAAAGTGTCAATAAAGTACTTTTGGTGACAATGAGAACAACCAACAAAACAACAAGGGATCACAAAACCCCTGCTTGTTCACACAGTACAGTACTGCATTCCTGGCTGTCAAATGCAATATTACGTCTCTCATCGTGAGCAGCAAAGCCGGCTCCTCCAGTCACCGGCGATTTGTTAAAACACACACCTTAATGTCAGTTCATCACATGACTCCAAAAACAAGTACGGTTAGATACAGCAAGCCAGTGTTACCTTACAAAACAGAATGTGATGGGTGGCGGCTGGTACACAGAATTTATTGCAGTGCACACCAAAACATCAATAAACAATGTCTTTTGAGCCTTCAGAAATGTTCTTTTTTTGGGGGATTTTTTTTTTTTTTTTTTTGCCTCACATCGTGACCGGAAACCTGATCTTGAAAGTTCATTATATCATTTAGAATGGCAAAAGACACTAAGAAGGAAGCAGCAGGCTGATTGAGGACTACCAAAAAACGGGACTGCATCTGAGACACTGATCGGAGCAAAAAGTCATGCAACAAACACACGATAAACTCCACGGTTCAACCTCACTCACACCGTTTTGTTGGGTTTTTTTCCCTTTTTTTTTTTGTCATAGTGTTAAATAGGTCTCGCTTGAGAAGAAGAAGACCTTTTTTTGCAAGCAGAACGTCTCCCTGAAAAGGTACTGTCCATGAAAAATATGGCCTTTTATAGTAATGTTAACACAGATCAACGACCCAAAAATCCACAACAGTCTCACAGAAACAGTACACGGGTATATACAGTACATAAAACACGTTTGAGAATCTTGTTTTAGAATACCTATAGTTTCAGTGCAATCAGAGTGGTGTTTCATTGAAAGAACCCATGTGATGGTCAACTGCAGTGTCACCTGGCTCATGTTGTTCAAGTGCATTGATGAGGTTCGTTTGCCTACGAAGCACAACACAGGCCTGCGGTTACTGTTGCAGCCGCTGTCTGTGTACTGAAGCCCTACAGCATTGATGTGATGGGACACACTTTAGAACCTAATGTCGATTGTTCTGCATTGCAATGAACTATTTCTTTACATTGTCTTGTGGAAAAGTAGTAACCATTTAACTCGAGCACACAGAATGGATTTAAATATCTAGAATAATGCTTATTTGTGCAATCCGTGACGGAGAGTCTGTTCCTGCAGAGGCAGACTCACCGGAGCTTAAGAGTAGCCGCGCTCGGCATACATCTTGCCGGCCGGTTCCTGCACATACTCCTCCGTCTTGTCCCAGTCCTGCACCCAGCCGCCGTTGAGCTGTGCGGTGGCCCCGTAGCTTTTCGCCGGGCCGCCCGTCGCGCCGTAGCCCTGCGTGATGTCGCCCGTCTCCTCGGCCAGCTCGTCCTCGTCGATGAAGCCGCACTTCTCCTCGCTGGTGTCTTCGGGGTCGGCCCATGGCTGTTTCTCCCCGGATGCAAAGATGCCATAGAACACCACGCCCCCGTAGTGCACGAGGGAAGCAATGAGGAAGACATACTGCCACTCTTCCCGGGTCTGCAGACAAAGACAAAGAATAAAGACTTACCACTGACTGAGAAAAGGTGATGTAAAGCATCTCTGTGAGGTGACATTTGAATCAAAAGCTCACATTTACTTCCGACGGTTGCGTGCCCATGTTGCCACTGTCAAACCACACCGGTTCCAAAGCAGCGAAGCCCACGAGCGGAACTTTTGAGTCTTCAAGATGCAACGAAAGTTTATGTGTTTGTCCCCACATTGCTCATTAAGCTCAAGTTGCGAGCCAAGAAGTCTTTCTTTCTTGAGCAACGTAACGTAACTTAAGGTAACGTTGGTCTGTTTATTCTTTTATTTTATCCAAAACTCTCAGTTACTACAAGAGCACACTCTCCCTGCAGTTGTTTATTTTATCCATTCTTCAGAAATAGCAGGGTTGCACTTAATTACTTTGTGGCCATCCACCAAACAACACATCCTACCATTCACCTGACCTGACATGAGGATTGTAAATACGGGCGAAATCCAATCCAATAAAACCTGCCGGATTTCATTTAAATCCTTCATGTGAGCCCCGCACACATATTCTTTTACAACACGGCTAACGATGCTCTAACTGCCGTTTAAGATTGGAAAACTAGAATGGCACTCATGCACTCACTGTGGCCAAGGTCCATCATGTCCTCTTAAACAAACTCACTGGAGTCGCTCATTTACGCTGATCTGCACCAAAACGTAACGTTTTGGGTTTCTTTTCCTGGCCAATTCCCCATCCTCCCACCGAGTTTTGTTGAAATCCACCCAGAATCTTTTTGCATAATTCTAATAAACAAACAAACCAACCGACCAAACACAGTAGTGAAAATATGTCCTCGCTTTTGTAGGTGATAATGTTTTATCCTTCGGCTTTAACTGGTTGCACATTTAGTTTAGGAAATTCAAATAAGAGTCAAGATGAGACCACTTTACACCTTGTTTTTAAGAAAAATTCCTCTGCCTTAGCATTTACGTTGGTGTTGGAGCAGAGACGGCTCACCTTGTTCTTTGTCATGGCTCCCACTATTAGAGGGCAGACCATCCCTGACAGGGTACCCACGCCATTGGATATGCCCATGAGGATGCTGGCGTAGCGAGGAGCGATGTCCAAATGGTTGACGTTGAAACCTACAGCAACAATGAGCGAATATACAGGCTTTTGTGCTCTTTCAAAAGTGCACCAAAACGGGCAATTTTTGCCAGATCGTTCGGAGACTCACCTGATATTGCAAATCCGCTGAAACCCACCGCCAGGACTAAGAAAGAGATGGCCACACCCTTACTGTGGGAATAACCAACCACCAGTAAGAGAGTGGCCTCCATCCCGAACCCTAAATACAGCCAGACAAGAGTCGCACTGAGGAGGAATATTTCTAATATGGTAATAACTGTCTGAGAGCTGATTGTTAAAGCCTCACCTCCGCAGTTCATGATTTTCCTGACCATAGTGGTGGACATGATGTTGTGGGTCCGCAGGTAGTCTGCCAACTGGCCTCCCAAGGGCACGATGATGGTCATGACCAAGTGAGGGAGCGCTGACAGAATCCCAACCTGAGGAACGATCCGACATTTGTCAGAAATGGGCATAATGACTACCGAGAGGCTGCCCCTACGAAAGTGGTCGCCTCCGTCTCTGATACAATCTTTGTGTCCATTTCAACCTGTGACTCATCTGAGCAATAATTCACCTAGAATATTCACAGCTGGCCGCCCCCAAGCTGAATTACAGCTGCCAGCTTGATTCATGCTCCACGTTCTCCGGGGAGGAGATTGACTGGAATCTGTTGCTTTGTTTGGCACGTTCACTCCTGGACGGCGGGAGCAGAAAGAATGACCAACCTTGGCCCTACGTGAAAACTGAGGTGATGATTCCCACAGAACATTTTCTGTTTGAATCGACATAATTCCATTCGTCTGACTGAAGTGGGTTTTTTGAGTCAAGGCAGAGCTTTTAACAAAAGTAAGGCACACAGTAACCTGCGATAGCTTAGTCACCTTGCTATTGGGCCATCTCAAAAAAATGTAATTTTATGGAAAAGACCATGTTTTTGGTAATAATCCAAATTAAAATAGTAAAACGCTTGAAGTTTACATGCAATGAGTGTAGAATCTATTAAATGTTCATTTTCTCAAATAACACTGAAAACATAGTCTAACGGTGCTTTTCTTGGCAGGTAGTTTTCAATGGTATTTTTTTAATGTTTCGGACTGAAACAGCTGCCTGCTCCAGTCAAAAATTCAGGTGTTGATTCTCTATAGGTTAATCTATACGTTTTCCACACTGTCAGTCGTTAATGTCATCGTAAAAAAATATAATCGCTGCTGTAATATTTGCACACCGCCGAGTTCAATTCAGAATCATTTATTCCAGAAAACAAACAGACCATATTTCTGTGATCTTCCTAAGTCGCAAAATTTGAGTTCACATCTGAACTGAAATGCTGCTTGGTAATCAAACACTTAAACATGATGTTGAAATATATTTTTAGGGCTGACACCAGGCATTCTAAAGGATTTATTTACCTTGCTGATTTCAAAGCCGAACACCTCTTCGAAGTATGCAGGCTGGCTTATGAGGAGCAGATAAAAGGTCCAGCTCCTGCAGAAGTTGGCCACGATGATTGCATAGACGGGCATGGAGGAGAAGAACTTCCTCCAGGGGGTCTTGAATTTCTGTTCAAATAGTCAGAGAATCAGCATCATCACGTGCAGCGGACGGCGGCTGTCACAAATCGAGAGAACTCACCTCCATTGCTCCCATCAGCTGGGCACTTTCGCCGATGCTCTCCTCGATGTAGCGTCGCTCCTCGTCGGTGATGGTCGGGTGCTCCGCCGGGCTCTCGTAGGACACCAAGATCCAGAACATGTACCAAAAAATCCCAAAGCATCCTAAACAGATCGTGAGAGCGATTTGACAACAGCTTTGGTGATACAGGATCTACATGAGGCTGTTACTGAGAAGGAAGAAGAACATTAATGATCCCCTCAAGGTGTTCTCAAGTAGTCTACATAAATATACATATGATTTCATTTCATATGATTTTTTTTCCCCACATTATTAAGTCCTTAAAGCCCTGAAATGGGGGCGTAACCACATCTTCTCTTTCTTTTGAGAAATCCTAGATGCAGGAATCAGATCAGAGGGCCCAACTTCCAGCTCCATTTGATTTACATTGAGAGTGAAAGATTAGCAGCCAACAGTCAATTGGCTGTTGGCTGTTGGCTGTTGGAGGAAACCCAGGAGTCATACTGTCACATGTCTGAGCCTCTCAGTCAGACTTTAGTCAGCTGGACACCAAAATCAGCAACCAGCAGACGTATCGGAATGCTCAGTGTAGTTAGCATCATTCTTTCTGTTGGCCTGGGACTCGGATTCGGTACGTTGACATGACATACCGACTCTGCACATTTGACTCTCATAATTTTAAGAGGGATGAGAAAGTGAGAAGTCAGCATAGCCCAGGAATGGCTGGGACATTTTACGGAATGTTATCGTAAGAAAAACACATGTTAAGTAGTGGAAAGGCTCTGAAAAGATACTTAACACATTAAACACATTAAAAACAATTAAAACTAGAGATGCACCAATATGAGCATTTTTGCCAATACAATACCAATACTCCATATTAAAATTGCTGTTATGGCAGGTAGCTGATATTTATTGACATTTATATGATCTGTAATAAAATAAAACTACAAACATCGTGACAAAACAATGCGAATTGTGATCATCGTATCATGAAGCCTCAATCGGATCCAACTGCACTCGAAAATGTGCATCCTGACACTATGATAACATTAAACATCATCTGGTTCAATATAGAAATTATGAGTTATTTTACGAGGAATGCAGAAATTATTTACAAAGTGAAGTTCTGTTCGCAGTCACGTCTTTCTGCAATGGTAAAACATCAGTACCATTCAATATATTAATGTTCAAAAAAATTAATCAGTTAAAACACATCCACATGAACTTCTTCTTCTTCTTGTTCTTCGATTTTGTTTGGAGGTTGGTAAACATATTTTGGTGCATCGGTGACAGACAAACACAACGGCAGCCACACTGAAACCGTCATCAGTTGCTCACATCGGACTAACATCGGCCGATACGACCGCAGACATATCGTGCATCGCTAATAAAAATCTGTTTGAAGTTTGCCAACGTTATTCGCAATAAGCTGTTGGTCATTCCAGACCAGGTGGGAACGATGTATTGCCTGTGGATCTCATGGAAGAGGTTGCTCCTCTTTAAAATCAGACCATGTCGGAGAGACTCACCGTACACGTAGAAGACAGAGGACCATCCCGTGTACTGGACCAGGACCCCGGCCAGAGGCATGGCTATCACCGCGCCGGCGTACGACCCTGAACGAGACAAACACACGATGGGCGAGCAGAATTTGATCCTGGCACACCCAGCGCCTTGTCACGCTGACACGACCAGTTCGCAGAGACATGACTGCATTTTGTACCGCAGAAGGAGATGGTTGCAAGACGACTCCTCTCCAGTGGTGGAGCCCATTTACTCCAGATCCCGTGGCAGGCTGGATAAGTGACCCCCTGCAGTGACAAATAACATCTAGTCATTGTTTGAACCCTCAGAGACAACATCCCAATCAATGTAATATCTTTGTTTTTAGTACCGGTGCAACATGAACTCATGGGACTCACCGTGTTCCTCTGAGTAACACTAATACCTGCAACCCCCCCACCATTAAAAACAGCAGGAGTAAAACATCTTATGTGTCTTAAAGGACATAATTGCAACAAGTAAAATAATAATTAACGTACTGCAAATTTTTCTCAACATTTTTTTGTCTTGAACGGTACAAATGTGGAATAATTCTAACTGAAATGCAGTTAAGCAGAGTGAACTCAAATAATGAAACGGTATAATGTGCACAATGACTGCCATATTCCCCATCCAGGTGAGGCTTTTCTGCTTGATTGACGTGCTGTGATCTCATTTGCCAGACATGCACAAGACAAACTGTTCCTAATAACTGACAAACCGGTGAGCCTCGTCGCTGACCTTTCTAATGGAGACTAATGGATCAGGTGCGAGTCCCTGCAAATCCAAGCCGACTGGTCCACATCACGGGGGGGGGGGAAAACGAACTGAGCCCATTAAATCTTCATTACACACTAAGTGGCATACAATCAACTATTGATAGACACAAATTGCTGGGGCTTGCAGTGGGAGACACCCTGAAATGCTAATGTTTAATTTGCAGTAATAAGCCGATGGGTGCGGAACACGGGCGTCCCTCTTTCTCTCTGAATGGCCCTGAGCTGCTATTGAACCGACAGCGTATGCGGCAAAACCAACTAACAAAAGAGGACGACCTTCAGTGTGATAACAGCATCCCTCTCTCGAATTCTTTTCCCTCCTGATGAGCTTCGGGAGCCGCCTGCATCAAGTGTTTTTTGGGTTTTTTTCTCTCTCTTTTGTTCCATGTGTTTCTGTGTGAACTGAGCTTGCTTTGGCCTGCTAAACCAACAGGCACGAGCCCCCATATTCACGTGTTTATGCTGTTTGTGGACTAATCTGTCAATGGGCTGCTGGATGGGTGAAAGGGGAAATGCTACACAATGGACTCGGCTTTCCCTGTGCAAATTCAAACAGAAGCAAGGGAGTATTGGATGAATGGGAAATTTCTGTAAAACGTGGTCAGGCACAAAATGTCAGACTAATTTCATTAGAGGGGCTCAGGTTTTTGCGTTCGGCTCGATAATGAGGCATCGTGTTTTGGAGTCTTTGTTTAAAGGTCAGGGTGTGATGTGCAAAATACCTCCACCAGCCCTTGCAGTATCCTCACAAAGATGACACATCCGTAGTGCACCCGCGCAGCAGACGGAATGAACATGTTCAACGTGGATGTCAAGAAGATGGCAGCACCAAAAACTCTGCACAAACACGGGATTGTTATCAAAACAAGATCATATTTCAAACCCTTTCAACGAAAGGAGGAGTAAAATACTCCGAGTGATCCTTTAGGCGGATAAAGGAGACAAATGGACCCAAATTGGCACATACACACAACGGGCAGGAACACGCCTTCTGCTTCCAACGCAACACATTGTGTTGGAAGCAGAAGGCGTCAGAGGGCTCAGCTGACTTGACACGATTAGACTCCGTTTCCTTTATTCTTAAAGCCTAAAATCAGATGTGGTTGATTTTTGTGGCCTAAAGCGTTCGTACCTGACGTCCTGGGACGCGCTGCAGGATAAAGATTTATAGTTTTCTTGCTATAATGTGAGTTTCTTCCACAGTTTTTTACCGAATCATTGTTCTCCGTTGCATATTTGCTCCTCTGCTTTGGTCCGATTGACCGACCGGTCGATTGTTCGTGGAATAACGTTGTAAAGAGGCGTTGCACCGAAATCGTATTGTGATCATTGCCCAGAACTGCGTTTCGCTCGGGGTTTTGGCTGATGTGGTTGCCATGCCTCTGAACATAAAGGATTAGACACAGTGGCCCCACGGGAGCTCATTAACATGAGGAGGCACGCCTGGTGGGCATCAGCCAAATCCCCAGTTTATCCGCTGCGAGGTCAGACTCCTTTCTTCAAACCATAACAGCCACTGACGGACTGGCAAAATAACACATTTCTATCAGAAAATTAAAAAAAAATAAATAAATAAATTTGGTCACCATTTTCTACATGATCCTATTTTCTTTTTTTTTTTAACTTGTGTTGGAGAAACATTCGATTACCTGTTTGCAGCCAGTCTGGAGGAAATATACCCTCCTGGAATCTGAGTCACGATGTAGCCCCAGAAGAAGGACCCATGAATCATCCCCACCGTCTCCGGGTCCCAGTTGAATTTCGCTTTCTTTCAGACGCAAACACACACACACACACAAAAGAAGTCAAATAAAGACACGCTTTCCGTGGCTCTCTTTTACATTTTTCTCTCCTCAAAACGAAATGCAGAATGCTTCTCGTCTACGTGTGAAAATGCTGTTTGTTGAAAGACACTTTCAGAAGAACATGGATTTTGTTTGACGTAACACCCCCTTTGCAGAGAGCAGAGGGCACATCTGGCGATTAATCGACTGATCGAATCAAAGCGCAAATAAAACCAGCTCAATGAATTAAAGGCAAACGATGTGATCTCCCCCCTAAAATTGGAGCTGAGTGTTGTGTGATGTATCTGTTGACTGGGCCGGTGGCGTGAAGCTGTGCGGAGCTTGCGGGCACCTCTTTGACGATGATCTTGCCGTTCTGGTGGATCGTGCTGTTGTTGACCATGCTGACGATGGCCACGCCCAGGTTGCACCGGATGCCGAAGGAGATGCAGAAGCCGAGGCCGCTCAGCATGGCGATGATGTATCTGCGCGGGAGCCCGAAGCACGTGCAGTCGCACAGGGGCGCCTTCCGCTCCTGGCCGGCCGCGGGTCGCCCATCCTCCGTCAGCTCGATCGCCTCACCCGTCTGCTGCCTCCTCTCCAGCCGCCTGCACCACAGAGCCCATCATTTAGCCCCTTCCTCCTCTCATGAGGTGGAAACTGAAACGTGGACACTTGGATGTGAGCAGATTGGGGATGCTCAGAACCCCCCCCCCCCTTTTTATTCACATGTCTGTATGAAACAGCCTCTTACGGGCTGTTTGCGCCGGACCTTCATCCCTTCATCCTCATCTTCGTCTTCCTCGTTTGGGTTTTTTGTCGCAGGCCCCCGCAAGCCTGCGCCCTCCCGCTCCATCAACACCTGCACTTTATTCGTTCCTCTGTCTGCTGAAAACCTCTGGAATCCCGCGAAAGGACGACAAAAACGACCGTAATACCGCAATGCAGCAAACATCAGCATCAGCCGTTGTTTAGAGTTAATTTGACCATATAGAATAATTTCTATTATTATTTTAATTTTAATCATAGCTCATATAAGTGTGGCGCCGGCATTTTAATTATTATTATTTATTGTATTTATTCATTTATTTTTGCTTTGGCTCCCAGCTGACGTGTGTGAAAAAAAGAATTGCGGGCATGGTGTAAGAATTAAACATTAAAACGCGGAGGCCTCATGCAGCGCGGGGACGGGCCTGCAACACGTTTGTCTTCTCTTTCTCTTGTTTTAACGAACTGAGTCACGTTCCAGAAGTCCTACAAGCCGTTTGACAGCCAAAAGACATCGAACGGATGAGACGTGTGCGTGCACAGGTGGTGATCTAAAATACCTTCTATAGGCTTTTATAAAGGAGCAACGTGTTGGGTTTAAAAAGAAACCAGTTTTATCCCCTTAATATTTAACAAAATGTCTTTTTTTTCCCCCTTTCTCTCAACTGTGAGCACTGAAATGAAAATGAAAATAATCTTAAACCCCCGCGCGGCCGCTAAATGTAAACTGTTTGCTTTGACAGCCAGTTATCAATTTTCTTCTGGGCTCCAAACGACAGTCGGCCGATATGAAGTGCATCGATCTGGGATTAATACACACGGATACGTGAGGTGATAGATATCCTCCGACCTTGTGTCACGACTCGCTCGGTTTCATTAATTATTAAAAAGAAAGAAACACCCACAGCTGCTGGTGGAAGGGGACCGTCCCCAGGGGAAATATGTGATCCTTAAATATTCGGGCCACACGACTCCGCTTTTCAGCATCCTGTCCGCGATTAAACAAGAGATTTCCCTCCTGGTTGCACCGCAATTCACTAATATGCACATTTAGAGGCGAGGCACGTTTGTGTGTGATGTTCACGTCTGGTTATTTTCCTGTTTTTTTGTTTTGTTTTGTTTTGTCAAATAGATCTACTTCTGCAAATCAAATCCTTGCAGAAATGGGAATTAATTCGTCTTACCTGTACAGGTTACCGAGGGCCTTTCCTGCGGTCTGTTTCAGTCCCTCCTTGGTGGTTGGGAAACCTCTCTCCTTTCCAGGCTCCATAATCCAAATTGTCTTTAAAAAAAAAAATAAAAATTCTATAGTACTATAAGAAATGGGAACGCCGCATTAACAAGCATATTGTTGTGAGATTTCAATCCATGCGGTGCGCCTCGGAAAACGTCCTCGGCGTGCTGAAGGGATGAGGCAGAAAATGGAGAAAGAGAGGAAACACGTTCAGTCTGAATGGGCTGGTTTCACAGTCGCCAAACAGCAGTCCAATAAGTCCGCTCTTGCCTTGCGCAATGTTAATCCACACGGTGCCATTTGAATATCCAGCCCAGGATGAGAAACACGCACCGAAAAAGTCAGTGATTTTTTTTTTTTGCATAAAAAAAAGGTTCTTTGACAAATAGAGGTGGAGGGGAGGAAAAAAAAAGTGGAATTGTTGAGGCGGAGCTCCCTCCCGTCTGATCGGAGGTGCAGATCTGCCGGAGGATTCAGCACCGCGGACAGCGCAGCTGCGCACGCTCCCTCATCCGCTCACATCACGTCCAGGTGCACAGAAAACCGGTCTCAGGATGCACCCAGACCACTTCAAGATCACAGGCACCAAGCAACCAAACCCCCCGAACCCGAACCCGAACCCGAACACGAAAGCGCGCGCACACAACCCCCCCTCCCCTCCACATCCGGTTACTTCTCGGCTTCTGCGTGACCTGCCGCGTTTATAGGCGGTGTTGGAACTCCAAGGACAAATCTGAGTGCTTTGTTTTCACTCCATCGAGTGGTGGATGTCACGTTTGCCGTGGAAAAGGAGGAAGTCACGCATGCGGAACCAGACTGGAAAGTCACTCAGCCACGCAGAGGCAGTGCTGCGAAATAAATGTCCAAAAGCTCAACGCACAGGCCGTGAGGGCAAATGAGATGAAGGAGTCTGTGCGTCCCATTTGTCCCATTCCGCCAAAAGAACGAGTGAGGGACCAGAGGGCAGGTTTCCTGCGCGCTTCTGCCGCTTGGCACAAGTGTTGATCATTAAGAGCATGATTAATTTACCAGGTTGTTAAAAGTAAAGGTAATCCCCTGAAAAAATAACTTTGGTGAAGTGCAAGTTTACTTCAGAAAAAGTCTTAAAGTATCAGAAATAAAGAAAAACAAAAATAGGAAATTTGTGTACATTTATTAAGGATGCAACTATATGGAAATTCTAAGACAGTTCCGATGTATGAAATAACAATTTGGATGATAACAATTGTTATGGATAACCTTCAGTGTCAATGAAATAAAGAAATCATCTGCATAAAAATCAAATGAGACATCAATGATTCAGTGGGGGGGTCGCCACTGATAAAATTCAGTCAGGTGTAAACAGTAGAGGCAGCCACTGGAAAATTAATAAAACACAACAGATTATTTTTTTGCCCATGGTATTTTAAAATACCACCTGGTTTACCAATAACCAACATCGGCCCATACTGAGCCAATATGTCCATCACTAGTATAGGTCTAATGCTTATCATCCCGGCCATAAAAAAAAAAGATAAAATTCATGTAAAAATATAGTACTTCTATGCAGTTCTGATGCAGTCTGAAATCTGCAAAGCCACTAACGTTAATTAATTATTAACTAAGTGTAGTTGAGTCCAAGTCCAATATCAGCCTCCAAAATGCAATGAGTGGAAATTTTACAGTATCATAAATTGGGAATACTTCAGTAAAGTACAAGGCATCACTGTTAATTTACATGTCCGCAGCTCATCGGGATCTGGGCCGTGTTCTCACCGACTTCCGGGCTCGTTCAGATTTAACTGTGGCGCGTCCTGCGCACCTGGACGCCGGAGAGGTTAACGCACGTGATGAGTCTGCGGACGCACATCTGCACGACGGGGTGCGGGTTTGCGTGCCGCCAGGGGGCGCTGTTGTCCCCTTGAGCCAAAATGGCTGCGTTGCTGTCCAGGTGGAGGTGCAGCCGACGCAGGTGGGGATGGAGGAAGCGGGAGAAAGAGGCCGATGGTGGCGCATTGGGGAGGTTCTCAGCCGCAGGGTTCCTCCGCTGAGTGAAGGCAAGGCCAGCAGCCGGGGTCAAGCTGAAGAGGAGCACTGAGCTGCGGTGGAAGAGAGGCCAAAGGCACAGCATGGTGAGGGGAGGCCCGAGGACCAGCACCGCCAGGACGGACAGGGAGGGGGGGCATCACGTGGAGCTGGACCACTGGTGAAACTTGATGTGTGTGCAGGATGTCGGATGGTCATGTTTCAAAGCTGAAACGCTTACATATGTGCAGTTCGTAATGTAAAGACTGGGGGAATGGGCCTCATAGAAGAACAAGTTTGTTTTCAAATCGCGTTGAAGCTTTCTGCCTACCTGGACGGACTGGACTGTGTTACAGCCCGTGTCTTTGTTACAGTAACTTCCCTGCGTGCCAAGTGAAACAACCGTGCCAACAGATTTGGGTGTAAAACACGCCCACCAAGCAAACACTGAATAATTATCTGTGTTCTTTCAGACCATCTGTTGTGTGAGCAGCAACTTTCCTGCTGTAAGCACAGCATCCAGGACTGACCCAAACACGCAGAAGTTACTCCGGTTCAACTGGTTCTTTATTCTGGAGCTTTTGTCGTAGTTTACAGAACAGACTTGGCTACAGGACAGTTAGAAAAATGTATTAGAAATGAATGAAAAACTGTAACTTTAGGCAAAGAGTAAACAGGATCACTGCCTTTACAAGCCTCGAGCAGTATTAAATAATAACAATAACAACTATTCATGTAGCACTTTCCTTAAGTGCTTTAACAAACAAACAAAAATGGACAAGACGGTTAAAATAAAACTGAAAGTAAGAATACAAACAATACAATTAATAAAATCATATCATAAGAAATAAAAACAGCAAAAAAGACATTTCCCAAGGCTTTCACAGTTCTAGTGAAAGTTCAACCGATTGTCACAAAGTTTGACTCTGGAAACTAAAGCGAGATTAAAGGAGACGAATGAAAAGCTGCTACAGATTACAGTATTAGATGTTCTACGGCGTCAGCAGGCACGAGTTTAGCTGGCCGGCGAATATTCAAATACTTCAGCGACAGATTCTCATCACGTTTCTACATAGGCAGCTCGGTACACATGAACCGTCCTTCACAACAGTTCAAATCATAAAGCTATATAACACCTTTGTGTTTGTCATTAAAGCGCAGGGAACTCCTTAGATACAGTACACTTCTTGTTCCATTTATGGAAAACAATGATCATGAACACATAGTGGCGTAACAATATACAGACTGACATGTTTTTGGTAGGTTCATTGAGTGCTTTGTGCAAAATAATAAAAAGAATTAGTGTCCCCTTTTCTTTTTTTTTTTAACACAGACACAGCTGAGGAAAACGGGAGCACGAGAGCTGGGTGATGGCTGATGTGCTTTGTGTAAAGGAGCAAACACTGTGGAAGGTAGGGGCGTCTTTTATTAGCTTTGGCATGTTGGTAAACAGAGGCACACCGGAAAGAAAAAAAAAAAGGGATCCCTTCACTCTCTCATCTCGAGGAACGGGATTCAGTTCAACAACCATCAGCCTGAACTCACAGCCAGCAGCAGCACATTTGTCTTGGTGAAAAGCTACCTCGCATGGCCTATGAACTGGTCCGCTGCTGCTGCTGCCGGAGTGAGGCGAAAAACAATTTGGCTTAGATTATGTTGCCTCTGCTCTGTGACCTCGACACTGTGAAATAAACAATGCTTGCATTTGCTGCAGTGAGTGTAAAAACAATATAAAAAAATACTAATATTTGAACTTCAACTTGCAGTATATGACACTGGAACCCTTCATACGGCTGAACAAAGTGGATAATGAGCAACCTCTCACTTTTCCAATTATATCACTACTGCCAGATACAACCAAAACGACCTCTGTTATATATTAAGGCATTGATCTTTGATTACTTATAGTGGCACTTAAATAGTCTTGTATTGACACATGAATAACTTGCCTGTCTGAGACGCGGTGTATTTTCTTCATGCTTTCCTTGCAGCAAGTTCTGATATCGTCAGCATTTCAATTACAGCAGAAAGTGATAAATACGAGGCCGAAGTTAAGATGCAGGTGCCTCAAGATTCTGCATGCAGACGCTTGTTCTTTCACCCTTTGTGCACATCCACTAGCAGCACATCAGAAGAAGAGAGATGGCTGAGAATTGAGGAAGCCTCTAGCTCTTTAACGAAAGCTCTATGTATGTGTGCTGCACAAACAACACAGGCACTACGAAACAGTGATGATCGGTTTCACGATACACAAGCAGGGCAACCTTCATCACCACGTCCTTCTGTCCTGTCCAGCTGGAGGACCGGCAGCTCCCTGGGCTAGAGGCACTCTGACAGCACTTCGTGTCGGGCTAAAGACGGGTAGATGGTGGGCGCGCAGGTGCACTCGTTGTGGCCGTTTTGGCTGAGCTGGATCTTCAGCTTTTCCACTTCATAGTTATGGAGATACTCCTGGACCAGGTAGCGCTCTCTCTTAATCCTGGCCCTCACGTCCGAGGGAACATCAGGAATCATCCAGGCCACGAAGAACTTTACCAGGAAGACGACATGCTGCCGAGGAAGAAGGCAGGACAGGTTGGTTCTACCTCAGCAGCAAGCGCTGCAGAAGGAGCTTTTACATCCGAAAATGTATGCGAGTGTGGGAGAGTTACTGTTAATTTAACAATGGACTGGTTTTACCTCCATGATGATGATGAACGCCAGCTTGGCAGCCAGAATATGCCAGAACTGCATAGTGCGGGTGTACTGCTTCTCGTGGCCAGGAGGATAGCGGTAATCACGATACCTGCGAAGAAGAACATGTCAGAGATTAAATTCACCGCAGACTCTTATACAGGCTGTGATCCATTGTGCAAAGTAAAAGCGTGTAATAAGGTATAAAAATGCAGACAGAATATCATCTCTGTACTGCACTGAAACGGTTCATACATTTATAAACAGTTACTGATTTAAGTATCCCCGTTGTGCTGTAAGTGTGACCTCACGACATTTAAATTTTGAGCTTTAAAAGTGTTTTTTTTTGGGGACTGGACTGCTTCACCCACCATCATCAGACATTTCATGATTCCTTCTTAACTGTCAGCACAGTTATGACTTATTTAAATTTCTAGCTCTCTTTGTTTATCACTGACCGATGCTTCACTGCCAAAATCTTATTACCAGCTAAACTGTTTGTGAAGGTAGACACAAGGTTGTTGTGTTTATACCCCTTTTACACCAGCCAAAATCCCACTCTATTGTCACCTCTCAATATGTAACATCGCTGTGACTTATGACCTCAAAAATTTAACCAATACAGCCTTGAGTCCACATGTAGGTTTCTGCCAAATGTGACAAAAATCACTCGATGCATTCTTGAGATATTGCGTTCAACAAGAACGGCTGGACGTACGTACGTACGGATAATCCATAAAAGAAATGCCTTTTAATATGCACGTCAAACCGAAACACACACCCTTTATTTTACCTAATCATTTCCCAGCACCCACTTATGTACCTATCGTGCTTAACATGCCAAAATGTTTACAACAAATTTCATGTATCCTAATACAAATGGCAGTAAAATTAGCTAATAGGCTGTGCATGACACGACCTCGGCCTCTTTTTATGCACGTATGATTTAAAATGCATCCAGAATGATTTCCAATGAACCCCAACAATATAGTAATATAATGACAGAACAGAAAACTTGTTAACAATGTTAACACATTATCAATAGATCTGGGAGGTTCTGGAAGGTTCCGGATCCCAAAAATACCATGTCTGCAGGGTCTTTCAACATCCCTGTTGAACTAACTTAAGTTACCAACGAGTGAAAGCTTCCCTCAACTTGCTCCTTTAAAATACTGCAGTGTTTACACTCAAAGACATGTATAATAATAATCATGATAAAGTAGAACTGTAATTTTTCATCAGAATTTGGACGACTTTTGATTTGCGCCTCACTGAAGAAATAATGGCGCAAAATCAATGTTTGTATAAGAGGAGTGAGGTGGGTGATACGGTGGTGCTACATTTGGTCTTATGTGTTTGACTCGCAATCGGAGATTTAAAAGCAGCTAACAGCAATTAGCAGTCAGCTCAACACAGAAGGAGGGAAACCAAACAATGTTTGCAAACCTAGAAAGCAACTCGAGGTCTGGGGAGGTACAGCACATGAACACGGATAAGCATCCCTCATACACGGTCACACACACCTGCAGGTGGTGAAGGAGCTGTCGAACCAGAAAGGGTTCTCCCCGTCCTCGGGCCTGTTGTCCAGTGGGATCTTGGAGATGTTAAACACTGACAGGCTGTTGTTTATGTAGCCTTTCATATTCATCTCACCATCGGGCTGGTAGGCATACATGTAGACGAGCCGCGGGATCATATCAGAGGTGAAGGCCACAATAAATGCCTGGAAAACAGGCAGAGAAAAACTGTGAGGAAAGCTAGACAGAACACTGAGTGGATAACGGGCTCACAGAGTCAGTCCAGCGCTCACATTTGTGACAACGGAGAGAATGGCCATCCCGTTGAGGATTTCCTGCCAGGCTCCGATGCTGTGGGCCTTTGCTGCCACAGGACGTCTGAACTGAGTGGTGAGCTTCCAGGCGTCCACCCTGACCTCGATCACGTTGTTGACGAGTGCCAAGAGAGGTGCCAAGGGGAAGGAGGCGACAAACAGCGTGATGAAACCAAACTGGATCACTGCGACACAGAAAGGAGTGAGGTCGATGAGCAAGAGAAGGACGGAAACGGCACTATTTGCAGAACCACAGATGGCGCTAAATCTGTCTTTTTTTGGTCCCAGTTTTACACAAGGCCTTGTCTGGAAACTATAAAAACTGGACTTTCCTAAAATGGTCTTGACTGCAGCCTGGCTTGTCTGCGTAGCTCTCTATCTGTCAAGGACTGACGACGTGCAGAGTATTTACCCATCTCCAGGTACTCGTAGAACAGGCCCAGCTGTCCAAAGCCCTGCAGGTTGTGGTCCTGCTCCCAGCGGCTGTACAGACTCTCTGGGTGGTTTCGAGCCTTCCTACTGCCCCACCAGTTCATCAGCCACCTAAAAGCCACAAGGGGGTGATAGAGGGGCAACATCGTTCTCTTTCTCTTCAGAGATAAGGTACTGCAGTACTCCATTGAACCTTAAATGTAATACAGTTTTCCTAATTTCTCCTGTAAGCAGAAAATTCTGCTCTTACCTTTCATTAAACGTAAAAATCGGTAGAAAAGTGACACTGACTATATTTGAGTGAAGGCAGGTATCTCTATCATCAATCTACATAGATATGTAGATAAAGAGAAAACTGTCCCTTTAACACTTTGCACATGCTTTTTAAAACCAGCAGAGTTTAATGGATGTATGGTGAGATTATTTTGAGTTTTCACTAAATCCTGAATAACTATCAGACAATTAAGAACACAGAGATTACTCAAAACAGCTGAGACTGTAAAGAGTGTGTGAGTTTTAACCCCTCGGTATGTTTTATGATTGAACATGAGTGGTGCTTTGGATATGTGGGTTCAGTGGGAGTACTCACGGGACCAGGGCCTCCTGGATGTTGCCCCACACCTGTTTACCAGTCATCACTATCACCAGCTGGGTGGTCAGCTCAATCAGACAGCCACCAGGGTCGCACTGAGTGTAGACATGAACTCAAGTTAAAAACCACTAACTAATCCGAGACCATGGATTATCCGTATAACTGTTACCTCTTCGTTCCTCAGTTTGCTCCACTTGCCAAACATATACTCGTAATCTCCCGGGTAGCCGACAAACTTGCCCTTAAAGAAAGCCACGTAGAAGCAGGACGAGTAGTAGTTGACGAACTGGAAGAGGAACATCTTCACCGTCAGCTTGTTCTCATACTCCAGATGGGTCTTGGGAATTTCTGGCAAATATTTAAAAATTAAAAAAAAAAAAAAGGAAAAATGGGACCATATTTTCATAAATTCAAGGAACAGTGCATAATGTACAAGTGAAGGGGGTTGTGAAGGGGTTGAATAAATCTAGCATAAATCTCCTCCGTCTCTCGCTCTGACCCTCACCCATGTCAGTGATCCAAACAGCTACTCTCTCATACATGAGGTTGAGGATCATGATGATGACAAAGTTGATGCAGGAGGCGGTGACAGAGGTGGCCAGCTGTGGCGTGATTAAGGGGCCGACCACCTCCAGGTGGGCGGTGGGATTGTCCTTCATGATGCTGGCGAAGGCCGCGTACACCGCCAGGCGGTACGCTATCACCCCAATGATGCAGGCAATGATCAATGAGATCTTCAGGACAGAGACAACAGTGACAACATGAAAGACAACTAGGACAAGTCACACAGACAAAAGTGCAGAA